>CM050166.1:161948095-162073095 GCA_027410445.1 Discoglossus pictus
AATTAACCCCCCTCTATGCTGGGGGTCCCCATCGGGACCCCCGAAGTGTCCCCACATAAACCCATTGCAGGGGGGGTCCCCGATCTGCATAGATCAGGCCCCCCGCTGCATTTAAAACTTTTAAATTCCCCGCCGCGGCTCCTTAAAGGGACCGCGGCACACTATTAGCCAATCCCGGCCGCGGCACTTAAAATTAACCCCCCTCTATGCTGGGGGTCCCCATCGGGACCCCCGAAGTGTCCCCATATAAACCCCCTGCAGCGGGGGGCCCCGATCGGCACCGATCGTGACCCTGCTGCAATTCAATTTTAAATTTCCCGCCTCGCGGGTCCTCAAAGGACCGTAAAGGTCCTGAAAGGACTCGCACTAAAAATAATAACCCCAGGCAACTATAATTACCCCATTAACTCATGATGGTCAATCCAGACCACCATAAGGCCTAAATTAACCCATTAACTCATGGTGGTCAATCCAGACCACCATAAGGCCTAAATTAACCCATTAACTCATGATGGTCAATACAGACCAGCATAAGGCTCTATTTAACCCCATCAGTCCCATAAGGGTATATTATTACCATTATGGGCCTGTTACAACCCAACATTAACCACATAAGTGCCATGATGGTCCTCAAGGACCATCATGACACTAACTACAAACACTACACTATAACCCCCAATAAACCATTTAATCTAAACTAACCCCCCTCTACACTAATCTATTAACACTTACACTACCTACCTACACTACCTACCCCCTAATAAACCTCCCCAACACTCTAATTACAAAAAACAAAAAACCTACAGTACAAAAAACAAAAAAACCTACAGTACAGAAAACAAAAAAAAATTACACACCTGAAAAGGAAAGACAGATAAACACAATACAATAATACATTACATACATTACATACATTACATACAATACATGACATTACATATAATATATTAAATATAATATATTACATATAATATATTACATATAGTCCTAATCAAATACCCCCTATCTATCTAACATACAATCTATTTAATTTAAAATAAATCCTAACTATATCAAATACATCCCCCTATCTATCTAATATACAAAAAATCCTAACTACATACACAGACCCTTATTCTAAAATAAAATAAAATAATTACAGTCCTAACTACATACACAGACCCTAATTCTAAGCTAAAATCAATAAATTAAGACCACTTACCTTTAAGATGTTGCTTCAGATCACTAACCTATGGGTCAAACAAAAAAAAAAATTAGTACAAAACATTAACATCAAATAAATAAACATTATATACATTCTACATATTCAACTCACCTTTACAGCATGTCCAGTCACTGTTAAGCTCTTCCGGCGCGGCCCTGTTAAAAAAAAAAAACACAATACATGAATACATGAATACAATATATAAACAATAAATAAAATACACAAATAAACATCTAAATATACATTTAACTTACCTCCCCGCGATGTCCCCGGCCTTCTCTCCTTCAGCCCCGGCTGGGCCGCGGAACCATCCGCGCTCTAAAAAAAAAAAAGAAAAAAAACTAACGGAGGTCTGCACTGGCAGACCTCCCCGACGCTACTGAACCTCCCGGAGTCGTTTCCGGGAGGAAATTGGCATTGGCGGCTTGTGATTGGCTGAAAAAGCTGTCTATCAATTTCAGCCAATCAAAAGTCGTCAATGTGTGAGCCAATCAGGATGGGATACACCCCAATATCCCACCCTGATTGGCTAAAACACTTGTCTATCTTTATGGGAACCAATCACAACGCTCAGATGCCTTCAGCCAATCACTATGGGATACACCCCCACGGAGTGATTGGTAGAAGACATCTGCGCATCCTGATTGGCTCCTACATTGACGACTTTTGATTGGCTGACAGCTTTTTCAGCCAATCACAAGCCGACAATGCCAATTTCCTCCCGGAAACAACTCCGGGAGGTTCAGTAGCGTCGGGGAGGTCTGCCAGTGCAGACCTCCGTTAGTTTTTTTTTTATTTTTTTTTAGAGCGCGGATGGTTCCGCGGCCCAGCCGGGGCTGAAGGAGAGAAGGCCGGGGACATCGCGGGGAGGTAAGTTAAATGTATATTTAGATGTTTATTTGTGTATTTTATTTATTGTTTATATATTGTATTCATGTATTCATGTATTGTGTTTTTTTTTTTTAACAGGGCCGCGCCGGAAGAGCTTAACAGTGACTGGACATGCTGTAAAGGTGAGTTGAATATGTAGAATGTATATAATGTTTATTTATTTGATGTTAATGTTTTGTACTAATTTTTTTTTTTGTTTGACCCATAGGTTAGTGATCTGAAGCAACATCTTAAAGGTAAGTGGTCTTAATTTATTGATTTTAGCTTAGAATTAGGGTCTGTGTATGTAGTTAGGACTGTAATTATTTTATTTTATTTTAGAATAAGGGTCTGTGTATGTAGTTAGGATTTTTTGTATATTAGATAGATAGGGGGATGTATTTGATATAGTTAGGATTTATTTTAAATTAAATAGATTGTATGTTAGATAGATAGGGGGTATTTGATTAGGACTATATGTAATATATTATATGTAATATATTATATTTAATATATTATATTTAATATATTATATGTAATGTCATGTATTGTATGTAATGTATGTAATGTATTATATGTAATATATTATATTTAATATATTATATTTAATATATTATATGTAATGTCATGTATTGTATGTAATGTATGTAATGTATTATATGTAATATATTATATTTAATATATTATATTTAATATATTATATGTAATGTCATGTATTGTATGTAATGTATGTAATGTATTATATGTAATATATTATATTTAATATATTATATTTAATATATTATATGTAATGTCATGTATTGTATGTAATGTATGTAATGTATTATATGTATTATTGTATTGTGTTTATCTGTCTTTCCTTTTCAGGTGTGTAATTTTTTTTTGTTTTCTGTACTGTAGGTTTTTTTGTTTTTTGTACTGTAGGTTTTTTGTTTTTTGTAATTAGAGTGTTGGGGAGGTTTATTAGGGGGTAGGTAGTGTAGGTAGGTAGTGTAAGTGTTAATAGATTAGTGTAGAGGGGGGTTAGTTTAGATTAAATGGTTTATTGGGGGTTATAGTGTAGTGTTTGTAGTTAGTGTCATGATGGTCCTTGAGGACCATCATGGCACTTATGTGGTTAATGTTGGGTTGTAACAGGCCCATAATGGTAATAATATACCCTTATGGGACTGATGGGGTTAAATAGAGCCTTATGGTGGTCTGTATTGACCACCATGAGTTAATGGGTTAATTTAGGCCTTATGCTGGTCTGTATTGACCATCATGAGTTAATGGGTTAATTTAGGTCTTATGGTGGTCTGTATTGACCATCATGAGTTAATGGGTTAATTTAGGTCTTATGGTGGTCTGTATTGACCACCATGAGTTAATGGGTTAATTTAGGCCTTATGGTGGTCTGGATTGACCACCATGAGTTAATGGGTTAATTTAGGCCTTATGGTGGTCTGGATTGACCATCATGAGTTAATGGGTTAATTTAGGTCTTATGGTGGTCTGTATTGACCACCATGAGTTAATGGGTTAATTTAGGCCTTATGGTGGTCTGGATTGACCACCATGAGTTAATGGGTTAATTTAGGCCTTATGGTGGTCTGGATTGACCATCATGAGTTAATGGGTTAATTTAGGTCTTATGGTGGTCTGGATTGACCATCATGAGTTAATGGGGTAATTATAGTTGCCTGGGGTTATTATTTTTAGTGCGAGTCCTTTCAGGACCTTTACGGTCCTTTGAGGACCCGCGAGGCGGGAAATTTAAAATTGAATTGCAGCAGGGTCACGATCGGTGCCGATCGGGGCCCCCCGCTGCAGGGGGTTTATATGGGGACACTTCGGGGGTCCCGATGGGGACCCCCAGCATAGAGGGGGGTTAATTTTAAGTGCCGCGGCCGGGATTGGCTAATAGTGTGCCGCGGTCCCTTTAAGGAGCCGCGGCGGGGAATTTAAAAGTTTTAAATGCAGCGGGGGGCCTGATCTATGCAGATCGGGGACCCCCCCTGCAATGGGTTTATGTGGGGACACTTCGGGGGTCCCGATGGGGACCCCCAGCATAGAGGGGGGTTAATTTTAGGTGCCTGGGGGGGGTTTGGAGTACCCCCCACGGCAATGCTTATGTGGGGGACTGCCGCGGAGGTCCCTTTTAGGACCCCCGCAGCACTTGATGAGGAGTGGGAGCCTGCGATATCATCTCGCAGGCTGTCACTCCTCATGTACATTTACGCAGTGTAGATACGTACGGCCCTGCTGCGTAGCTCACACGTTGCTCGCAGCAGGGCTAATTTAATAGCATTGTAAGTTAGAGAAACTTTGCAGTACGTAGGGCTTAAGTAGAAGCCTCTTATTTACGAGGCTGGAATTTAATAGGGCCCTATATATATATATATATATATATATATATATATATATATATATATATATATATATATATATATCACATATATCTCATATATATATATATCACATATATCTCATATATATATATATATATATATATATCACATATATCTCATATATATATATATATATATATCACATATATCTCATATATATATATATATATCACATATATCTCATATATATATATATATATATATCACATATATCTCATATATATATATATATATATATATATATATATCACATATATCTTATATATATATATATCACATATATCTCATATATATATATATATATATATATATATATATATATATCACATATATCTTATATATCTATATATATATATATATATATATATATATATCACATATATCTTATATATATATATATCACATATATCTCATATATATATATATATATATCACATATATCTTATATATCTATATATATATATATAAGATATATGTGATATATATATATATATATATATATATAAGATATATGTGATATATATATATATATATATATATATATAAGATATATGTGATATATATATATATATATAAGATATATGTGATATATATATATATATATATATCACATATATCTTATATATATATATATATATCACATATATCTCATATATATATATATATATATATCACATATATCTCATATATATATATATATATATATATATAATCACATATATCTTATACTCAGTTGCTGACAAGGAGCGCCAAAGGCGCTCCTTGCCAGCGAGGGCCTCAGTTGCTGGAAAGGAGCGCCAAAGGCGCTCCTTGCCAGCAACTGCGACCCTCGCAAACTTTACTTCGTAACGCAAACAACATACGAGACACGTTACTACACATTACGACCTCTCAAAAAACTCCCATAACCCGTGGACATCAAAAAATGTAAAACACAATAAATACACACAACCCATACATAAAAAGCTTACCTACAGCAAGAGGGAGCATCCAGGACCTCAAAAAATGAAGTTACACATTAATTTAACTCAAAATAAAAGAGTTTAGACACAAAAAAATTCTCTACGCGAGAGAAAAAATGGCCGCCGAACAAAATGAAAACAAGGCTGCAGCACTCTAAACACGCAAAACACCACAAGAAACACCTACGGATATTCCGCTACAGACGCATACCACACAGTAGCCGCCATTTTAGAAAAATAACTTATACAATGCGGAAGTACACAGCTACGCTAACGGTTTGGTCTCGCGCACGCACACTATTACACCGCACACATTCATGACGCTTACACAGCAGCTCCACGCCACTAATGCTGCAGCAACCTCAAAACAGATTGCAGCTCTTCAACAGAATTCTTCCTGCATATATTACTTCAAAATAGGTAAAGTAGATTTATTTGATATTATACACCAAACAGCATTAGCTCACTTACAATTTCATTGCCGTCATTTTTTGACGGGCAATTCGCTAGTGATTAATAAAGCAAAGTAATTTCAGGGAGGGAAGTTAAATCTAAATGGACAGCATAAAAATAATGTCTCTAGAAGGGCAGAAAATGTAAGAAAAAAAATTAAGAGAGGCATGTTGGTAGATGGGTTACTTTGCCCACCATTCTTTGGTTCCACCATTGCTAGGTTTTCAAGGCAAATACATTTTGATTTGTTGTGAATTGTATGCTTCATTGTCACATGAAATTGTCTGTGGAACCAACTGACCTCATTTGCTTGTGCCCCACTAGAAAATAAAACTGAGCATTACAAATAAATGTAATCATTGCTATATCGTGTTAGGAGGATCTTCGATTGAAGATTAGTGTGCAGCTCTATTCCTTAAAACCAATGAAATACTTAACAGATCAATGATAGAGTCTTGTCTAACATATATAGGAAACTGATTGTTCTGGGTCATGCAATTTCCTATATTTTCTGCCCACTCATGCTACTCACATTATACAATATCTCCTAGTACAGGAGCAGGTAATTGGATGTGTGAGTTTCATTTCAACTGATGTGAATAGGCTGCTGAAGTTCAGACTTACAGGTTTCACAAAGTATAAGGAAGCAAAAATAATGATGTCTCGGTGCGATTCAAGCGATTGACCTTGCTCAATTTAGATGATAACATTATTGATGAACCCATTGCTTAGTAACTGACACTCATTATTTTTCTCCTAAGTGCATTAAGGATGTTTATTAGTTATAACACTATATTGTTGCTCGTGTTGCTTTCTCTTCGAGTCCTATATTTTACTTGTTTATTTGGGATTGTAAGATGGTCCCTGTCTAGATCTAAGTTAGAACATCATACTGTAGTCTATTTTTTTCTACAACATCATGAATTTTTAAATTTTTACGCCAGTCCGTTTGCTATACACAGATTTTTGATGAGCAGCCAAAGATGAGTAGAAAGATCTAAAAAGCAGAAAGGGTTACGCTTGGAGAATGAGAATTCACAGTTACAGTCCCACTGCTGGAACTATGTATTTTATTTTGCAACTTGCTTTTGCTTCTTCTTTTCAGCACTGTTTGTTTCACTCCTATAGAGTTCAGTAAGAATTATCACAAGAGTAGACCAACTGGGTGCACTAGAGTGCCCTCCAATAAATGCATAAAATATTTGTTGCTTGTGGAACTGTTGTGTATTTGCTAATAAATGCTTTTATTATAAGTCTTTTATTACAAACTAAATAAGAAGAGCATGTTCTGTTATATTGTGCCATATTTGTATGTCAAATATTGTACTGGATTCATTAAGCTCATAGTCCTGGCATCAATTCCTTGTTTCACTGTATTAGTATATGTACATATAATATATATAGTTTTAATGTATACACCAATCTATATACCTGGTAATTGCTAAACTACAGCAAGACAAAATATATATATATATATATATATATATATATATATATATATATATAAAATCACATATATAGTTGTGAGCATGCGAGCTGATGGTAATGCTTGCGGGCTCACGCAGCGAGCCTGCGGCCCTCGCTTCGCCGAAGGCGCTCCTTGCCAGCAACTGCGGACCTCGCAAAAAAATACAAGACACGTTACGACCAATTACGACCTAGCAAAAATCGTCTGCAAACCGTGCACATGAAAAAATGAAAAACACAATAAATACACACAACACATACATAAAAAGCTTACCTACAGGAAGAGGGGGCATCCAGGAACTCAAAAACTGAAGTTACACCTCAATTGAACTCAAAATAAAAGAGTTTAGACATTGAAAAATTCTCTAAGCGAGAGAAAAAATGGCCACCGAAAAAAACGAAAACGAGGCTACAGCAGTCTAAAGACGCAAAACACCACCAAACACCTACGGAATTGCCGAAAAAGACATACGAGATTCGAAAACAAAGACGCAACCCGCACGACCCCAAACACATTAGAAACACAATAAATACACACAACAAACATATAAAAAGCTTACCCTCAGCAAGGTGGTGCACCCAGGACCTCTGCAAGTAAAGTCACACCTCGGTTTAAGTACAAATTTCGGAGTTTAAACACCCGAAAATCACCTAAGCAAGAGAAAGAATGGCTAAGAATGAACAAAAACGAAAATGAGGCTACAGGACTCTAAACACGCAAAACACCACCATAAACACGCAAAACACCACCAAACAGCTACGCATATTCCGAAAAAGTCTGACGACATTTAAAATGAAGGACACTAAATCAGCCACAGCCGCATTCCACACATTAGCCGCCATTTTAGAACAATAACTTATACAATGCGAAAGTACACAGCTACGCTAACGGTTTTGTCTTGCGCACGCACACTATTACACTCCACACATTCATGATGCTTACACAGCAGCTCCACACCACTAATACTCCAGCAACATCAAAACAGATTGCCAGCTCTTTAACAGAATGCTTCCTGCATATATTACTTCAAAATAGGTAAAGTATATTACTTTATTAATCTATCACTTATTTTATTATTATACACCAAACAGCATTAGCTCACTTACAATTTTATTGCCGTCATTTTTTGACGGGCAATTCGCTAGTATATATATACTTGCCTCTACAGGTTAGAAAGGAAAAATGGGTAGATTTTTTTTTTATATATATTTTTTTTACATTTTAACAAAATTTTACAATACAAAACAGATACATAATCCCAGTCACATTTAACACATAATTTTTACCGTAGCCCCCATTCATATTTGATCATAATAAATCTTAAAATCTTATCTTCCAAGAGGTATTAGATCTGATAGATGATTAAAATAGAAAAAACACAAAAAAACAAAAGAGTGAAGGAAAAAAAGAGAAAAAAAAGGAAATAGTTAAAAGGGAGTCACCTCGTGGGAATTCGCTTTGAGTTTATATGGAGAGAAAACAGATTGGTCTTGTATTGTCTGTTATGTGCTTCATAAAGGCCACAATGACCATCTTAATCTATTTTTGGATTGTTTGTCTCTATTGTGGCTAATAAAGTCCAATTCGATTTGTGCATTTCTGTCATCTCCCCTTTTTATCTCTTGCCAAGTTGGTAAACTTTCTTTCTTCCAGTTGAAGGTAATCAACCGTTTCACTACCATCAAGATATTAATGATCATATGGACCTTAACTAGCTTTAAATGTATAATGACAGTGAGTATTGATGGATGCCTCTTCTGAATCTTGAAGTAGCATATGACAGAGTACTGTTTTATGTTGAGTTTGTGAATTCAAGAAACAAATGTGCAACAGTGTGAAATATGCTGGAATATCAATTTATTAATAAGTGTAACAATGGGCTTTTTCATGCCAAAATTTGCCATGTAAGTACTTTGGAGAACAAACATATCCAGACAGCAAATACTTCTTACCCTTCATATATGTAAGAAAGCACAAAGAATTATGGGGTCACCATTCCTAACCCTTACTATAATTACAAACAACAAACAATGTTTCATGACTAAATGGTTGATTCCCAAGGTTCAAGTTGAGTTTAAATCTTAAAGCTGTATCTCAGCTGCAGAGTCCAAGGTTACATGTTTTACAAAAAACAAAAAAATAATGGTTTCAGTGTATAATAAGCATTTCACAACTGGCCCTTCTCAGTTTATGTGGTAGAAATATATTGCTTACTTGGCAATTGCTCCAGAGGATTGAGAAAGTTCTATTAACTGCCCACAATATTGTTCCTTAGTGTGTCTGGCCCTACATAAAATTTGACAACATGTTGTCATGCAGACACATCTTTCTGATGCACCTCATTTTAGCAAACTTTTTTTTTAATCTCTTTTCACATATATTATTTTTATTGTATATGCATTTTTCATATATTTTCCAATGCCTTCATCTTTTTTCATACCATTTACTGTTTTCTTTCAAAATATATATATTTTTTAAATTAAGAACTGATCAGGTATTTTCTCTTTCTGAAACACTAAATAGTATAATTATTTGTTAGTTTTTCAGTTTTGCATTGAATTTCGATCAGCTTACTAATTTAGCAAATAATCAAAGTAAAATGTCTGCCACAAGGTCAACTAATAGCATCTTTGAAAAGTGAAGGGATAAAGATAATGATGGGCAAGTGTAAGAGCTGTGAAATTCTAATGTATAGTTGGACCTGACGAGACTTAAGATAAGCAATCATTCTATTATTGAAAAGACAGATCAGGGGACAGGAGAGTGTCTGTTCAGGCTGGGAATGTGGAAAGCAATAATGCATCTTTAGTGCTCAGAGGTAACATGGATTACATTTTATCTTTGTGTGACTAGTTAATGAGGGATCAACATTCCTCTGTCCACAAAATTGAAGAAAATGAAATGGGAGGACTTGCACATATTTTCAGTGTGACAACTGGACTAAACAAGATCAAAGTCAAAAGCTTTTGGTAGAAGAAATATGTCAGTACAAGCAAAAATAAGCTTTTCCTAAATCAGTCAAGCTTGATAACTTTTCTACCTTACTAAAATAAATGCATATTTTAAGCAAACTACCTCCATTTTGCTTTGGAGAGTAGAGTTAAAAGAGGACTTTGTAACAAGCAATGCTGTGACTTTAATGATTGTTTTAGAGCTAGTTGAGGTTTTTCATTATTTTTAACAACACACCAATGTATTGCTCCTTTTATCTATGCAAAAAAGGGACTATTGTTAAAGCACTTTCATATTTAAATAGTTAAGGATCTCTCGAACATTTCCACTGTAAGCAATTTTTCAGGAGCATTTAACAGTGTTGGCTTGACATATGTGTTTAAATCTTTGTATCTAAGGAGGGGTTGGGGGTCTTGTTTTTGCCAATTTACATAAAATTTTAGATAAAAAAAGACTTTGGTCTATGTTGAATTTCGGGGTGATGACATTTTCACATAAGAAGTTTTGCTCACTTGCTAACTTGTTTACATTATTGAATTAAATAAAAACATTTTCACTATACAGAAAATCATCTAAAGAAAAATACTTAATGATCTCAATGTGTAACTTGTGTGGCTTACAGGACATAAAGCAGAGGGCTCATACCCTAGAAACCATGAAATATATCAAAGAGTTTCCTAAAGTTTAAGAGGCAAGCATCTTCTATAAAAATAGGTATGCAAGAACCCAGAAAACTTTGGAAGCTTGAACATTTGGTTCTATTTTCAAAAAGAGGAGTAGCAGTAAAATCTATTTTTCAATATTAAACTAAAATAAAAATAAAATATACACATTCACTATGAAGCAATCACCACCAATCAATTTTAGAAAAGTAAACACAAGCATTTATTATCAACAACTTTAATTAAACAACACATTTAGCTTGTATAACAGTGCATATTACTTAATACATACATTGGTGCAATTAATTGTTGAGATTGTGGTGGTTTCTTTACTAATACTGCAATGTGTTATAATTAAATTGTTCCAAGGAAACTGTTTAGGTTTTAACCATTGCAAACACGTACATTAGTTAACAAAGAAACCACTATTAATTAAAAAAATAAAACAAACTTACGCAAAAGAGCTAAAAGTTTATGTATATATTTTAAAACAAATTGTATTTCCTCTGGTTAAAGCATCAAAACAGGGCTATTTATAGAATCTCAGAAAAAAATTGCGTTAGTTCATAAAATCTGTGGCGGGAGCTTTTTTTACATACCCTATGCTCCTATTCAAAGCTCCACACCAGCAATCTCACTGAGCATAGCCACATCTTGTAAAACCAAGCCTTGCAATACGTTACAAGGCTCAGGTTTTGCTGCAAAGGCTGTGCTGAGTTAATTACTAAGCACAAACAACCCTAAACTAATGAGAATCCCTGCTCACTTTCCAATCGGCCCTTTTTCTGCTCAAACCCCATCCCTCTACCCGATCAACCCAACTAAATAATCATGGGGGTGCATTGAGACCCCCATGGCAACTAAAGTGATAATCTTGTGAAATGAGGGTCCATCAAGGATCCCTGCAGCACCTAAATTTTTAACTTTATGCTGCGCAGGTCCTTAAAGAACCTGTGGCATCTAAAGAATTATCCCCTGCTGTGGGGGTACTATCAGTATCCATGCAGCACCTAATCAATTAACACCCATACAAAGGGTGTCTATACAGACCCTCATGGTAACCTAACTTAACCCCTACCTACCATGTGAGTCTATCTAGACCACATGGTATACTATATCAAGGGTCTATACAGACGCCTACAGTATCCCAATTAAACCCCATACCTACTTAATAATGTCCTATCTACCATGGGGACCTATACAAAATTAACACATAAAGTGCCATGGGGGTCCACTAGGACCCCATGACACTCTAAGTTAAACACAACACTACACTATTACAATTAACCACCCAATAAACTAATTAATAAAAATAAAAAAAATTACTAAAACTAAAAACCCATACATTACAAAAAAAATGAAAAACCTAACTTTACCAAAAATAATTACAAATATGAGGATTAAAGGCACAACATTCTCAAGCTGGCACATCGCCACAATACAATACTTGATTTCAGGTTTAATTTATGTCAAAAGTCAGATAGGCATGAATAACGAGTCATAGGCTTGGTGGTTATTCAAGCCCGTCGGACTTTGGACCGAAATTAAACGTGAAATCAAGTATTGTATTATGGCGATGTGCCAGCTTGAGAATGTTGTACCTTTAATCCTCATGTCACCCATTGTGTACCCCATCATTTACAGTGCTTCACAGTGCTGTCTTGAATTTATATTTGCATTTACAGTTCTCCGAGTTTGCAGGCTTGAACCATGAGTCACGGTCTTGCGGCTGCGAATAACAAGTTACTGGCTTGGAGGTCATTCAAGGCCGTAGGTCTTACTGTCAAAATGTAGCACTAATTAAGGAAATAAAAAGCCATCCTGTACTTTTATTAAAAGAGAAAGTGATGTTAGGTCTTAGAATTAATAGCACAACATTCTCAAACTCTCAAATCGGCATAAATAACTACTTTATTGCATGTTTAATTTCTGTAATGAAATCCTACGGGCTTCAACCTCCAAGCCTGGAGCTTGGATTCAAAAGTCCTAGGGGCTTGGAGGTTGAAGCCCGTTGGACTTTACAACGAAAATTTTACATTAAATAAACTTTTTTTTATTTGCCAATTTGAGAGTAGGGGAATGTTGTGCTATTAATTCTAAGACCTAAAATCACTCTCACTTCTCATAAAAGTACAGGATAGCGCTTATATTTTGCTGAATTGGTGCTACGTTTGATAAGTAAGAGTGTTGCGGGATCTCTTTGGTGTATGTAAGCTGCAACTCGATTTTAGCAATTTACGGGCTTGACGGAAGGGTGATCGTAGCAATTGAATATCGAATTGGGATTTCTTGCGGCTGCAACTCTTGCGGCTGCGCAAGATCAAAGGCTTTGATGGAAGTAAGCTGTGATTTAGCAAATCGCAAGGGATCGCAGCTCGAGGCTCGCAAGCCGTTCAGAGGCCCCAAACGTAAGCAAATTGAATAGCTACGTAGCTTGCGGCATCCCCTTGCGGCCCCACAGCTCAAAATTGTAGCAATTGAATGAGGCCCATAGTGCACAGTATTGGAGCTGACATGTTTCCCCTTCATATTCTCCTACACTGTTATCCTTCTCCATCTTTTTTTAAGCTGCAACTCGCAACAGTATATGCAAAGTTGATGTCACTGTTGGCAGTGAAGCCATCCACACAGCCAAGCAGACACAACTTACAACATGACAGGAGAGACATTATGGCTGCTGATACATCCCACTAGCAGCCAAAGATAACTTTATTAAACAAATATGTAAAACATATTATTGTACAGCATGCAAAACTCTCCCATGAACAAAAAAACAAAATAGTTATGCTTGCATAAATCAAATAAGTATACATAACTGGGTTCAAAGCTGTATATAATATATGCATACTTTATATATACATTCAATACATCGGTATAATTTTTTTCTATTAATGGGAATGTTTTGTGTGGTGTACAATATGAATATGTAGTAAACATAATTTGTTTAAAAGAGTGCTCCTATACTGCTACAGAGTTGAATCAGCAGCTATGGTGGCTCACCCTTTCATGATGTAAGTGGAACCTGAGAGAAAAGATGGATGAAAACACGACAAGATGGATGAGAAGTAAAATGGCTTCTTTTATACTGGGAGCAAGCAGGTTCTAAATATATATATTTCACTCAAATGTTTCTAATAGAGTCACACATGCAGAGTTGCGTATAATTTATGCCAGGGAGGGAGGAAGCGAAGTGAGAGAGGGAGGGATAGAGGCAAAGAGAGAGGGAGGGAGAGAGGGAAGAGTGAGAGAGAGGAGGGAGGCAGAGAGAGACGGAGGGAGGGAGATTGAGGGAGTGAGAGATAGAGAGAAAGGCAGAGAGGGAGGGAGGCAGAGACTGAGAGAGAGAGAGCAGGTAAATATCAGGTTTTGGACAATTATAATTATATGTCTAATTATACATTCAAAGGTCAAATTAAACAGATTTGCATTACACACATTTTTTAGAGACCCTGATACTGTATATTTAGTTATTACTTATATTTTAGTAAGAATACATTTTATAAAAGGCAAAAAGTAATACCACCACTGTAATTTTGGAGAAACTCATCTACTCATCTTGAAGTATGTAACAAGCTGGAAAAAATAGTAATGAGCATAAAAGCATTTTAGAGACTAGGAATGATCAGCCAAATTATCTCAAAGGGCTTCTCTTGCCATAGCTAAGTCAATGTTTACAATCAGAAAGAGACTAGGCAGAAGTGGGCTTCATGGGAGAAGACCAAGGTCCAAACCACTGTGAACGAAAAACATACTATAATTGTTTGGATTTCTGCTAAGAAGCATCTGGATGATCATCAAGCTTTTTGGGAGAATGTTCTATATTTTTTGCATAACACAAGTCTTATTATGGCTAGCTTAAAGCAAACAAAGCAATTTACAGTATGAAAATTATGCCAAACACTGGTGATATAGTGTGATGATGTGGGAATGTCTTGCTGCTTTAAGACCTGAATGACTTAACAATGAATTCTGCTCTGTATCAGAAAATTCTTAAAGAGAATATCCAGTCATCCATCCATAAGCTGAAGCATAGTTGGGTCATGCAGCAAGACATAGGCCCCAATTCAACGGGCTAAATATTAACTACTGGAGCCCGTAATGTAGCCTGTAAAAGTTACTGATATTCAACAGGCCTCTTCTAGCTACACGCAATCAATTTGCTACTTGCAGGCTCAAAATCCCGGTGGTTGTCACTCCGTCCTATCTCCTCCTTTGATGTTTCAAATGTTACCAGTGCTAAAAACAGAAAATCCATATGCAATTGCAACAATTCAGCCAGCCCGCAATTGCCTTCAAACCCGTAAATGGCAAATGTGTCAAAAATTTCTACGAGCACTAGATAAGACTTGCAAGTGGGTTAAACACCTGTTCGTAACACTGCAAAAACAAATATAAACACACTACTGTACCAAATACTGGGAAAGCAATGAAAGGCAAGATCGCAAATCTGCAATAGAATAATATTTTTTTAAACATTTTATTCCATGTTATATTGATCTTAGGAATCAAGTTTATTTATTGAACAGTTTATTTATTGATTTTAATTGATTTCTACATTTCTGGATTGCGAGTCCGACTGCAAATCGCACTTCTAAACACTAATTAATTGTAGTCCAAACTCCATGTTTTACTGATGTCATGACGACGGTCTCATTTACTATTGGCTCTGTCTAAACTGTAACTTACAGGCTTGCTTAATTGATCATGATCATGCCCTGAAATTCTACGTATAGGTTTATGTTTTACGGTTTACGCTTCGGCCCTGTAATTGCGGGCTTGAGTCAATTGAATACAGCCGGAATTGTAACAAATTTCTAACCCACAGACTTACAGCCACAAGACATTGTAATTACCGACATGGAAATTGAATGGGGGCCAATGTTCCTAAACACAAAATCAAGTCCACATCAGAATGGCTGAAGAGAAGCAAAATTAAAGTGACCTAGAGAAAGTCCAGATATAAACCCAATATAGATGCTGTGGATGGACCTAAATATATGCTTAAATACATCTCAATGTTTCGGAGTGAGCTAAAATTCCTGCACAGTATTGTGAACAACTGATTATTACTGAAAGTGTTTTATTGCAGTCATTACAGCAAAAGGTGGTGCAACCAGTTATTAAGTGTAAGCCGTCAACTACCTTTTCATACAGTGATATGGGTGTTTGGGTAATTTTGTTTATTAAATAAATGAAATAAGTAAAACTGTGTTATTGGTTAACTCAGGTTCTTTTAATCTTATATAAGATTATGTCTAAAAATCCAATATCAGGAGGAAGGCAGATTCTTTTTTTATGGCGCTGTATGTTATATTTTCCCCTTCTGGATTGCTACCTTACCGTGGTGAAGGGTCTTGTTTACTTCAATGAAGCTGAGCTATACCATTTAGGGTCACCCAAGACGGGCAAGTCATAGCAGAGAGAACAGACAAATTGCTGGAGTAGTAACTGGCAACCAGTATCTTTGCGATGAAAAGCTTATGCATTAGCAGACCCAAACATAAGATGTGCCTGGTGTGCTGTGGTCCATAGAGTCACAGAGATTCAGACACTGCTAAATGACCAAACAAAAGAATGTTATATTTTACACATTCATGTTTCAATTTTATTTTAAAACTTTTACAGTGCTTACATTCCAATATACTAACTATATATATATATATATATATATATATATATATATACAGTAAACTCCCTGTTATCCGACACCCACAGGGACTCCCTATTGCCGGATAACTGTAGTTGCCGGTTAATCAGGAGTCACCGAATTTAAGGGTCTAAACGACCCTTAAACACCCCAATACCCCTCAAAATGCATTTAAAAAGACATTACACTTAAACGGGGCAATTTAGAGGCAAAAAAATTGATTGAATTCCAGTGCCAGTTATGCCGGTAAAGCGGGAGTTCTTTGAAAATGGGCAATTGATGTCGGTGCTGGTTGCTTGAGAGTGCTGGTTGCTGATGTCCCGGATAACCGGGAGTTTACTGTATATATATATATGTGTGTGTGTGTATATACCTAAATGTCATTTTGTGCTACTGTCCCTTTAAGAAAAGGAATGTGTCAGTATCAGATGAAAGGCTAGTGCTGTTGAGGCTCTATGAGGAAAAGGATTGCAGCAAAATTATGGGAAGTAAATACATCAAATAGTGTGTGCAGAAAAGAGATAAGGGAAGAGTAGGGGCAAACTGATGGATTGAGGAAATGCATGGTGATACATGACTTACAGATATATACATAATCAAGTAGAAATAAAGCACAGGTTTGGAAAGGACATTCATGGTTAAACAGTCATATCTAGACAATGGACAGAAAGGAGTTACACAGAGACACATGGACATACCTACCAGCATTTTAATTGAGAGGGATACTTAGAGTAATGTGCCCATATATAGACTACATAATAGACACAGTGCTGTCCTCCTTTATTGTGTAGATTGAGAGAAAACAATACAGGGACCTAAGCTCCCAGAGTGATCAGAGAGAGGGGTTTGTTTATTTCTTGAAATATGGACAATTAGGAAGATCTGAGGGATTTTCCCTAAAAAGAATGACTATCCATCTAAAAGATGGACAGCTGAGCTTTATGCACAGGGAATCACAACAGACATGACATAGACAGATGTAGGTTATGACCAGGCAGGGATAAACATTGGGGATAAACAGGTAGGTATTATGAATGACCATACACAGGGTTAAACAAACTGGGGAAAATGTCAAAGGAGAGTGAGGAGAAAGGGAAAAATTAATGAGAAAAGAGAATTTGGAAAATGAAAGCATGGTGCGATTATACAGTTTGGAGATATTGCACATGGAAATATTTGAGAGATATACAAGTTGGGGGATCACTGAAGAATAGTAAGTATTTTTTTATGCATAGTAAATGTTTAATACATGTTTGTTTTTTTGGACGCTGGATTCAAGACTCAAAGACAGGGCCCTCCTTGCTTTGCTATGTGTTGATTTGTATTTACCTTTGCCTGGAACTTATCTTATGTACAGCGCTACGGAATATGTAGGCGCAATATAAATAAACAATAATAATAATAATTGTTGTAATTTTCGGATTAGGATTCTAAGCTCAAAGACACGGCCCTCCATCTTTGTAATGTATGAATATGTTTTTGACTTGATCACAACTTATGTATAGCACTACAGCATATGTTGGCGCGTTACAAATAAACAATAATAATAATAATATGTAGCCCCCTTGTAGAAGGAAGTAGGAGGAGTCAGACACTGATCTGCAGATATCTGCATTGGGCTGCTGCTGGCTTAAAGGTTACTAAAAGGTTTAAACCTGTACCCAAACGCAATGTTTCTCTTGGGAGGTTCACTGTGCCTGTGTAAGCAGCTCTGGGGGTGTGGAAAACAAGTTTTATTTGTAAATAAAATAAATCAGTATGTGTATTGAATGACTCCATGTTATATGTGTTATGAGCAGTATGTGTTAGATTAGAAAACAGGGAACTCCGATATACCTTCAAGTTTCAAGATGATTGTGGCCCCATGTGGGTCTGGGGGACCTCAATGATGTCACTGTCAGTCTTGAAATATGAGCAGTGATATAGCTCTGATATGTCACCCTAAGCTTTTTGTCACTTACATCTTATTGGTTGCTTGTGATGTATAACATTTACATAGACAATGTACAAAGAGACCTTAATTCAATTTTGTTCAATAAATTATCTGCAATTTGCATGATATATATCTAATGAGTATCAAATGCAATTATCCCATCTGTTATTCGACTACATGCATTCACATACATTAGATATGCAAATGTTCTTTAGAAATATCCAAATGAAAAAGCTATAAAACACTATAAAGCAAACGCTAGCAAAATTAAATGAAGTTCATGATAAAAATATTCAGCACTCACAACTTTCCAAAATATATCTCATGTTACAATACATAGCAACAGAAACATCATCATATAAGTAGGATACATGGAGCCTCATTCAATTGCTGCGACTTTGAGATCTGGGCTCACAAGTTGAGGTCGCATATTATTTTGCTATTCAATTGCCTTCCGTTTGCGGGCTCCGGTCGAGTTACTGGCTGCGAGCTGTGATCCATTGCGATTTGTAAAATCGCAAGTTAATGCCCTCCAAGCCTTTGATCTTTCACAGCTGCAAGAATTACAAAAATCGCAAATCGCTATTCAATTGCTCCGATTCCCCCTCACTAACCACTCCGTCAAGCCTGCAAATGGCAAATATCTAACCACAAGTTACTGGTACCAAGGAGGTCTCGCAAAGTGCTTACTTACAAATCGGAGCACTTTAAAAGCAAATAAAAAAGCAAAACTGTACTTTTATAAAGAGTAAATGCGATGTTAGGTCTTAGAATTAATAGCACAACATTCTCCACTACTTTATTTAATGTTAAATGTTTGTGTTTTATCAATCACGGCAATCAATCTTAAGTTCTACGGGCTTCAACCTCTAAGCCAGTAGGACTTCGAAATCCAACCTCCACTTTCTTCATAGTCCTACGGGCTTGGAGGTTGAAGCCTGTAGGACTTCGAAAATGGAGGTTGGATGTCAAAGTCCTATGGCCTTCACTTACGAGTTACGGGCTTGGAGGTTGTCATGATGACGATCTTTGTTTCCATTGGCTGTTTCTGCATCAGGAGTTACGGGCTTGCTTCCAAGCCCGCAAAGCAAGCCCGCAAATGCTACTTCCGAAGGCAATAGTTTCCGATTTTCGCAATCTGCCCCTAACTTGCAGGCCCGGCCAAGTGAAAAGCACCTTAACTCGGGCCCGCAGCAGGCCCGCAAACGTAAGTCCAACATTAACTAACTTACTATACCTCAACTGAATGAAGCTCATAGTATATTGTGGCAATTTTATACATGCACATTTCATTTTGAATGAGTCAAAACATATTATCTTTTTTCTAAAGTAGTATTAGTAATTAGTAATAGTACTATTTTTTCTATATTGTCTTTTAAGTAACTAAATTTTATATTATTAGAAAAAAATACATAAATAAATAAATATGCATATGGTTTAAATATCCTTTTTATGCAATTAATACCAAAATACATATATTTCCTATTGTTTCACACTTGGAAAAAAAAACAACCTTTATTGAATTCAAGATAAAATGACATAAGGCCTCATTCAATTGTGATTTGGCCAATTGAATAGGGCTCTATATAAGCAATGAGCATATTATTTCTTTTTACAGAAGTTTTTAGTTAGTGAACTTCTATCCAAAAGCAAGATCTTCACTAACTAAAAACTTATGTAAAAAAATATGCCCAGTGCTTATATGGAGCCCTATTCATTTGGCCAAATCGCCATTGAATGAGGCCCATATATTGTATTAAAACACATCTACCCTGTTAAAAACACTAACAGGTCATTGGAGTGCCATGAAGTCCAAAATTAACAATATATGTAATTTTATATTGAATTCAATAAAGGTAAATTTTTATTTCCAATTTCAAATGTTGTATTCTTTTTAAGCAATTATGCTTCACTGTGTATTAAATTTAATTTACTTACGGTAGCTCCTTCTTTCAGCTACTTTTGTTGTATGGCGTGTGCCTGCATTTGTCATATTAAAAGTACTGTCGTTTGTAGTTGCTACATTTCCATTTTAACTTACTCTGCAATGAAAGCCTTCTGCAAAGTTGTGTTCTCTCTGTAAAAAAAAACATCTGGAGAACTGAAAATGATAGATTCCACTGCAGCATCATTGTATAGAAAGTAATAAAGTATAGGCTGCATTGTTATTTTTTAATTTCTAAATACAGTTTGCACTTTATCAAGTGTAGTTTTTCAAAGAATTATATTTTATATACAGGTTTGCAGTGGTCCTTTAAGCCAGTAAATAAGACCAACCAGCCATCTAGAGAACAGTGTAATACACATATTTCCTTGGGCTAAATGTATAGCTTTCTGAGTTTAACTAAAAACACCTTGTCGTTTTATTAATTCATGTGATTTAGGGACACCAGTAGCTTTACATAAATGTCTCTCCAGCATCCTGTGTCCAAAATTATACATGCAAACATTTGCTAAAAACACATAGAAGTAAATGAAAAAGTATCTAAAATACACACTATTGTATATACTGTATAATTCAGTATGAAAATACCAATACAAATTCCATGTTTTTAATTAAATCCAACTGACAAAGGGCCAATGTATAACTCATAATAAGGGAAATGATCGTATAAAAGGTGCAGCTATACTCATTTTTAGCCCTTTTACAATGTACTGAATGACTTTGTCGCCCCAAAATAAAGTTTAAGACTAGACACTGTCTTATTGGATACCAATATGTCAAGGATGTCCGGCATGGTCTTCAAGATATAATATCACATCTGCAGTCAATACTAAACCTTTCATTCGCTTGACTTCTTCTCTTGTATACTGCTAATTCTAAAACAATTATACTGACCCAATTCCTACACTTTTGCAGAAACATTATAATTTCAGAAAATGCATTTGAAAACATTGGGTTAATATAACTCAATAAACCACTGTGATTCTATGTTTGAAATATATTATCTTGAAGTACTACACTAAATAGGGAAAAATGTTTTAGACTGTAAAAGATAATACAGACTCTAATTTGTTACCTTTTATAGAGGTCACACCACCCTGAAGCCGAGCAGGGTTGGGCCTGGTCAGTACTTGGATGGGAGACCACCTAGGATTACCACAAGCTGTATGCTGTCTTCCACTGGAGAATGAACTGGCAACCCACTCCAGTATCTCTGCCATGAATACCAAAGTGGATTAGCATGACAATGGACATAAAGAGGTGCCTTGTGTGTTATGGTCCATGAGGTCACGGAAAATCATAAATGACTGAATGATGAAAAAAAAATGCTTCTGTGAAATCTATAAAATTGGCTTGTGCTGACCAACTTCCTGAGGTGGGAGGAGGCACTGAATGCAGTGAAAGTTTCTGTCACGATCTGCTTCTTCAAGGGGGCTTGATATGAACCTAGTTCAAACCTACCCCAGCAGAATTGTGTAGTTCCTGTTCTCTGTGGCACAAATGATGGCTTCTGAAGGGGGCAAGGCCCAAAAGGTACAGGCAGAGAATACTGCTTACAGGTTATTAGTGGCCCATGGCAAGACCGCTCCCCAAGTCAGGATACAACATACAGAAATAGTCTCACACTTTGGATATGTGAAAACTATCTCTCAACTTTATTGAATGATCAAAACAACATATTTATACTCTCCAATACCACACCCTTGTGTACGTTGTATATGTGTGATGTCAGACCATCTGGCTTGCAAACTTGGGCTATCAAAGGTCTTGAGATCAAATTCACCAGATATCTATAGCTGGCTAGTGAAAAAACCTTTATGTTAAACTCAAGTGTTTGCTTAGGACTACTTGAAGAAAATACATCTGTCTTGATCCAAGGTCTGTATGTGTGTGTGCAATGATCTGCAGCTAACTTCTATGCAGAGCATTTTTACCAAATCCACATATGTTCTGTATAACATTTCTCATATAATATATCATAACTAGGATACATAATAACCATGTACAGTCAACATATAACCACAATATAATAAATAATCCCAATGCAACAATGTCATGCTCCCATGGCCATATTCATAAATTACTGGCAATTTGAGTCCTTATTCAATTAAATCATGACAGTTTCTATATGTAGAATTTGAGAGTGGCAACTAAAACTGCCAATGGCTTCAATAGGCCTAATGGAAACATTCACAGGGACACACCATCCCAAAAAAGCATGAAACAGAATCAGTTCACTGAATGCATATAACATTTTAAAATCTAAAGTATGCATTTATTTTATTTATTTATTTGTTTATTTATTTCCTTATTTATATATTTCATACATTTTTCTTTCTCAAGCCATTTGCCCAATATCAACTTTTTAGTTATTTAAAAAACTTTATATAATAAAAGTGTCCACATTCTCCTTTTAATGACTGCTTCATACCAGATCTGTATTCAGATAACTAAAAAACATGCTGTATTTATGAAAGCAGAAATAGGTTGCATTGGTGTTAAAAAGAATAAACCAATAGAAAATATACTATGCCTACATGCCTTACTATATTTATCTAAGTTAAAAAAAATGTCAACATGAGTTTAACAGGTTTGTGGCAGAGATTCATTGGTTAAAAACCATAGAAAGATTTTGGTTTTAAACCAACCTGCAGTAAAAGATCTAAAGTTATTAATATTTTTCCTGTAGTTACAATTTTACTTTAGTTTGTAATGATCAAAGGCTTTCCAGACAGGGTGGACTTTTAAGAAGAAGCCGCACAGTAGGTGAGCTCTATGTTTAGTACAGACCATGAAATTTTAATAAAAACAATCACTAAGATTTCTTGAGATGTCATATTCCCACATGTTGTACAAAAATATGTTGTAAATTTGAATCAATAATATATTTTATTGATTAAAAGTGCTTAAGGGTAGGGACTGAGAGCAGTGTGTTATTCACAGGAAAAGTATGTGCAGTTACATGAACATAACAAATGTATAGAAACCAAAGTAAATCCATCTTCTAACTTTCCATTACTGAAGATCTCATCATCATTCAAATGAGTGGGCATGGTGAGGGGATAGGCAGAGTGTTTGACAGCTATGCAGCATGTTCATAGAGGGTGTGTGAGTGACTACTAAGTGTGTGGAACGTTGGGTGGTCATCAAAAGAATCCATTCATACCAAAGAGGAAGTGGTTTCACTGCTTATTGAATGGCAGATGGCTCAATTTCTAACATTGAAGGGGATTTTTGAGGTCTGGCCAAAGTTTGCTTTCTTTCTGAAGTTGTTTGATATAAGCTAAGAAGCCGTTGGCTGGGCGTTTATGATAACAAAATCAGCTTTATTTTAAATATAAAAAGTCTGTGTTCAAAGGGCAGTAGGTGGAGGCAGTTTCTTCTGAACTACCCCCAAAATTAGTGCCAGTAATATCTTGACTATGCAAGTATTTTTTATCAAATATATATTTGAAGGTGGTTACTAAATTATTAACACTTGGGTGGGCCAAATTACAGTTGGAAAGTACTTCATTAAGCAGTTTATAATTCTAGTTGGGTCTTGCATTGTTATTTTCTGGTATAAAAAAACAATCTCATGTTGGATAGAAACAAAATAAAGGTTGTCATACACATGGGTGTAGATTTAGCTATGTTTATATTATGTATATATAAGCTATTTTACGGAATGTGTATACAATGACCTGTATCCTCCCCCCCCACCCCCCACCCCATGGAATTATTCTGGCTCCACTGCCCCTGGTCATACATTACGGTTGCTATTACTTTAGTATATTTTTTGGGTATATGTTGTAAAACATTGGGTCTGGAACTTAGATGTGTCTCACGACCTCAACAGGTTTTCCTTACATTACTTGTTTTCTTCTAATTTATAGAATTTTGAGTTAATCTCATTTAACCTTTGTGGTCTAGGTATAACTACTGAACAAGTATATACAATATACTCACCATTGTACAGGTTATTCTCACTATACAACTGAGATAATCCTTTATCCATTTGGTATAGTGTGCTAATGGGATAGTATGCTGTATTGTTACACTGTGTGCTAATTAGTTTCTGTGTGGAGACATATCTATCAGTATCTATTATTAAATTCCAAATACAAATCTTAAATTCCACAAACAGGCAGGATTACAGATTATTTCTAAGTGATGATATGCAAATTATTCAGTGTCAGTAATATTGACTGAACAACATGAGCTCAAGCATACATTGCAGTAAATAGTGGAATTGTTTTAGACTAATGGAACACACTATTCCACAAATACTGTACTACTAATTATCAGAATTTGCTCATCAAAGAAAGATGTTTTACAGTGAGCCTTGGCGAGCAACACACCAGGACAAATGTCCAAAAGGGTTAACTGCTGGAGAGCCTTTTGATTCCTATATGGTCCTTTGGGCCACCTGTTTTAAGTTTTGACATCGCCAAGCGTTCTTAAACACTTGACCCTTTGTATATTTGACTTAAATTGCAGGGAGGATTTAAAACTCAAAACAAGTTTGGGTATAAATATCTGAAACATGAAAATAATGAGAGAATTTATATAACCAAAAAGATATGCAAGCAGATAAACTACATTTTACTTGAAAAATACTTTTTCTGTTTGACGCACTGATATTTCAATCAGTCTCCACTAAGATGTGGTAATATCCTGGGCCCTCATTCAATTGCAATTTGGCCAATTGAATAGGGCTCTAAATAAGCACATAACATATTTTTTTAAAGAAGTTTTTAGTTAGTAAACATCTATCCAAAAGCAAGGTTTTCACTAACTTAAAACTTATTTAAAAAAAATATGCTATGTGCTTATTTAGAGCACTATTCAATTGGCCAAATCGCAATTAACCGAGGGCCCTGGTATCTTAGCATATAATAATAACGCATTCACAGTCGATATATAGTGTAGGCCCGATTCAATTGCCCAATTTGTACATTTTCAAACAAAAGCCAAACAGATTGTTCTTCAGGATATTGATTGCTGGATATTTATTACAAATAGGTAACGTATATTAATTTATTCATTCATTATTACTGGGGTACAAAATAAGGAAACATCTTATATTCTACACTGCCCTTACTTTATGAATAATGCTCATTGGATGACAGGGATAGGACACTCAAAGCAGTTAAATATTTAAATCACTTTATTATGCTCTGACACCTGATACATTTTTCCAAGGCTACTAAGGCGCTCTATGCGACGGCGCTAATTGGACTGCAAGCCTCGTGAAGCAAGCCAATGCAGTTGACGCATGCACTGATCGCCGTTGGCGGCCCATAGGGCCACAACCGCGAGCTGTTGCCTTGCAAAGAGAGGCGACTTGCAGGACATAGGGTGCAATGAGCACCAAAGGCACTCATTGCACTGTGAGTCTTGCGAAGCCTGTGAGCCTCACGAAGCGAGGCAAGCAGTTGAGGCATGCAGTGATCGCCATTGGCGGCCCATAGGGGCGCAACTGCGAGCCTCGCAAGGCGAGGCAAGCCGTTGCCTCACAAAGCGAGGCAACACGCAGGATTTAGGCTTGCACTGCGAGCCTGGCAAAGCTCTCATTGTATGACAAAAAGCATTTCCACACTTTTATATCTCACCGTCATTTTTGACGGGCAAGTCGCTAGTATTATATAAAGGTGATAAAATGAGTACATGACAAACACAATCATAAAAAACAACAAATTCTAGTATATATTACAAATATGGTTTCAATTCATTGTTGTCCAGACTATTCATTCTGCAGTTTACTAAGGCCAGTATAATGTCTGTACACTGAGATATTTTAAGAAACCAAATCCCTTAATGATTAGACTAAGGAGGAAAGGGCATCACTGTGAAAAAGTCAGCATGAAAGAGATCTCGTCTGAGTCATATCTGAACCTCCTGAAAAGTTAGCTGTGCCACCAACATAGCTGCAATTGACTGTAATCTGTCTGCCCAAGGGTGGTCCATCCGGAGAGATTATATTGCACATCCTATCCCACGCTGAAACTCTCTGCTTACTGATAGTTCTATCGTATGAAAGTATTAACTCAATTCCATGGGCAACAATAGAAAAGGCTGGACTTTCAGCAAGCTGATTTCAACAAGCTTCACTTTCATCAAACAATGCACAGCCCAGAACTCGACCATAAATACCTTCTCTATTTTATCACCAAGCTCATATTTGCATCTTTATAAGCCAGAGACATTTATAGGTCTTGTTTGTTTCAAGAACAAATGTTCATTAAGTTCAATGAAGTCTATCAATACCAATTATTTTTTTGCAGCTGAGCTTTGAAGAGAGATTGCATTTTGCATTTCTCATAAATAGCTGTAAACACTGCCTTTTAAAACATTGCCATTGTAGTTAAATAATCATACATGCTTATGCACAGTATGTTTAGTAACTATTAATGCATAGCTATTTAGGTAATGTCACTGTATACAAAGCTGAAAAACTGAAGATGGCTTTGGTAGGCCAACATTTCATAAAACATAATCTAAGACTTAGAATATAAGCTTTGAAGTCCTGCTTACTGTAAAAGAAAGGCAAACACAATAGTGAGTCTTGATATTTTCTTATAAGCTAAATCACTTGATTTGATTATTTGATTAACTAAACAAACAAAAAACTCCTTGTGCTTATATTTAATGTAATTGGCATTGTGCCTTTTCAGTGTTATTTTGGCGGCGCTTTAGTGAAAGTATGTGTTTGCTCTGGTAAAGAATGAAAATTGTGATCTCAAGTGGCATTTGTGGTGTTCATTGGAATGTATATGCAAATAAAATATGGATATGTAAATCACATTCAGTTTAAATTATTTACATCTCACTCTTGAGACACAGCTTTGCCAACAAAAATAACATTTAAGCACTTTGCAAAATAATCTGTATCTTTCTGGAAGTGTAATATTTTTTTGATTTAAAATAAAGTTGTCATGGAAAGGTAAAGCAAATTTCATTAACTCTTCAAGTTTTGTCTTTTTATTTGCCATCCTATACTATAACTCACTAATTAGAAAATATAACAGGACAGTGGCAGGTAATAAGGTGACTATGGCAAGACTATGATTTAAATCAGCTTGTAAACACCAATTATTTCTTTATTAAACAGCTATTAATATAATACAATTCAAAAGAACACAGAATGAGTTTACAAAGTGAGCAAGAAAAAACTTCCATCCCACCAGTAGTTTATTTAGTAGACCACGCAAGTTGTAACTGGTAACTGACATATTATTTTTATAAAGTAAAATATTACATTCATTTTCTAACTGATACATGCAATTATTTTGCGCTAAAGCAGGCCATTGCTTTATTTATCTGTTTTTACGACAGAGAAGGCCTCTGATCTTTATAAGTTGTCTATTTCTCCTATTGAAAAATTGTAGTATTAGAACAAGTAAGGGAACCTTTAGGACCCCGTCGGTATGGAATCTCAGGGAAACTTCAATTTAATGAGTCCATAAGCTGTGGAAGCATGGTAGACAGGACCAGAGCAACTACATATATATAAGTTTATCCAACATTAGTCATTAAGGGCCAGATATAACTCACAGGTTCATATATTTTGTCTGAATACAGGTGCTGATTCAGTGATTCATTCAACTTGATTTGCTTACCCATTCGATACAGGCACATCCTGGAAATGTGGTCCAGATACAGCCCTCAAAATATAAATAAACTGGCCATTTGACACAAAGGTATATATATCATTTTTTTTATAAACAGTAGAAAACTTACATAGCTGCCACGTGAAAAGTTAACATGTTTTTTTTTCCATTTTGAAGCACTACAGCTGTGTTTGTGAATGCAGATAAAATGTGTCATGGCATAATTTCTGCCTGCATTTGCTGCCTGGGAGCGTGATCTGGCAGTTCAGTCATTCCCATTAAACCTACATTTGCAAGTCATAGTTGAATCAGTGTTGCTTGTCGTCTAGTAAATAAAGGTAAAAGTTATTTTGGGTTGTATGCTGAAATATGTGGCCACATAAAGACCTATAATGCGGAATGTGCCCTATTAAATTGGGGCTACGTTTTAAAACTTAGCCTGTAACTATCATCTTAGGGCTATTTGCGTGTTAAGAAGCCCTGTAACGCAGGCAGCAGGCGACTTGCGGGTTAGCTGTGAAAAAATAAAAGAGTTTTGTTGTGGGAATGTCTGTAAAGCGCACAATCATAAGTGTATTTAACACAAAGTTTCCGGCTGATGTTCTCTGTTTAAGTATATGCCGTATATGTTGGTGTTACTCCATGGTACTTGAGTCCATGTGGGGCGGTGATATTATTTAGTCTGATGCTGTGTACTTTTCGAGTGTGCGTGTCGGGGATTTTTATCACTGGATTTCTGTACCACAATCAAACCGGAATTTTTACCAAATAAATATATTTTTATCCATGAAAATGGTCTGAAGTACTTATGCTTTGGGGAACCCCGACACGCACACTCGAAAAGTACACAGCATCAGACTAAATAATATCACCGCCCCACATGGACTCAAGTACCATGGAGTAACACCAACATATACGGCATATACTTAAACAGAGAACATCAGCCGGAAACTTTGTGTTAAATACACTTATGATTGTGCGCTTTACAGACATTCCCACAACAAAACTCTTTTATGTATCCATAAAGCACCGGCGTGAACAGTGCTTTCAGGAATAGCTGCACATCAGACCAACATACACGAAAGCCCCTCTTATATATTGAGAACTTGTGTTATTATAGTCTTTCTATTGAGGTCATCATTACGCAGATAGGATCTCTTGAGCGCTAAGGCTAACACGGGTTGCGGTACGATCGAACCCAAGCACACAAAAATCCTAGCTGTGAAAAAAGCCTACAGGTCGAGCAATGTTAAACTTTGCGGCAGTAAATAGTTTTATCCGTAAAGCCCATAACCACTACATCTTCAATTTAGCTATTAAATTGCAACAAAGTCACTCGCGAGCAAGCCCGTAAAATGCAAATGGAGCCCAAAGCCCAACGTGTACTCGAGAGGACCCTCAAGGGGGGTGAAGTCCAATACGTAGCACTTGTACTGTGAATAAAAACACGCTACTGTACAATTATTAAAAGTGAAAGTGACGTTAGGAATTAAAGGCACAACATTCTCAGAAAAATACTTGATTTCATGTGTTTTTTTTGTGTTATATCGATCCGGCAATCAATATGTTAACTTGCATGAAATAGAATATCATATTTACGGCTTTATTCATATTGCACTATGACTGGAATGTGGGTTCGCTCGTAGCTCTTAATTGAACCCAGTAAGACTTTGAAATCCATCCTCCATTTTCTTGTGACGCCATGCTGACGATCTCTGTTTCCGTTAGCTCCATCTCAACACTTAACTATGTGCCTGCTTAATTGTTTGCATACTAGCCTGCAACTCCGGCAATTTAGCACCTCCAGCTCGTAGCTTGCAGCCCATCTAATTTAATAGCACCGTAACTCAGGGAAATCTCAAGCCTGCAGCCGTAACGTGCTTCACGTTGGACTTACCGGACAGGAATTTAATATGGCCCTTGGTTTGTTACCTAAACACTGCCCAATATGAACCTATCACAGACAAATTTGCATTGAAGAAGTTTAGCCATAGGAAAAATACTAGAATAGAAAAAGAACGCCTTTGTTACTGTGGGATTAAAGGTCAACAAAAAGATATGTCAATTTTCTAACAACTCAATGAGTTTAAAATAAGAGAGGATCACATGTTTTATTATCACTTAATGTAATCAGATCTAGCACAGTGCACACATGGAATCTAGGCTTAAAGTCTGAAAATGCATTTATACATCGCCTTAGGGATAAAGTATTATAGAGGGGCAAGAGTTGAACTTGGTATCATATGCATTTACTTTCCTAGTATAATGTATCTATTTATTAAAAATTGGCATGCCAAAATGTCCCATGTTTGTAGTACATATATGAGTTTGAAGTTGAGTTACTGCTGCATACCACATAAAGCTGCTTCCTATTTTCATACTGATCAAAACTAAAAAAAAAAACACTTAATAGGCAGTGCATGATAGCAATAAAGTAAATAAATATTTCTCCTCAGAAAAGTTTTCTTATATGTTTACTCAATGTTTTATTGTTTATTTGCTCAGTCCCATTTCTCTCAGAGTATTGAAGAAAGGGGAGGGACAGAAATAACAAAGTGTGGTGGAGAGAAAAATGGAGATGGAGGGTCAGAACAATTAGGAGAGAGAGAAAGGAAGGGATGGGACCAAACTAATAATAAGAAGAGGTTGTAGAAATAGCAGAGAAGGAGGGGGTTAAACATTGGAGAAGGATTGCCAGAAATAATTGAGAAAAGAGAAGCAGACACTATAGATGAAGGGAGGGAAGGTCCTTCTGTGCTTCCCTTCCTCCGTCTAGCAGGAGTAAAGTGTAAAATACTTTAGGTCACTGTGCTATATTTGTTAACTATGGGCCGTATTCAATTGCAAGCCTGTAATTAACTCCAAACTGAACTTTTGGCTGTGTGACAATTGTTTTCTAAACATTTCGATGTATTCAATTGTCATTAACCCGTAATTACATGCTCACAGCTTCCACACGCAAACCATTAACCCATAAGTAGCATTTTAGGGCATGATCATGATCAATTAAGCAAGCCGGTAAGTTACACTTTAGCGCCAATGGTAAATGTGACCGTCACCATGACATCAGTAAAACATGGAGTTTAAAGTAAAATTAATTATTGTTTAGAAGTACGATTTGTGATCAGATTCGCAATTCAGCAATGTAGAAATCAATAAAAATCATCAAAGTAACTCATCTAGTCCATTCAGGTTCCATGATATGTATTAACTCCTTGATTCCCAGGATCGATATAACATGGAAATAAAACTTTAAAAAAATGAATTCTTATTGCAGATTTGCAAGCTTGAGACTGTTGTGCAATTAATTATAATGCCTTTCATTGCTTTCCCAGTATTTTAAAGTACAGTAATGTGTGTTTATTTACATTTGCAGTGTTACGAACAGGTGTTTAACCCACTTGTGGGTCCTATCTAGTACTCGTATAATTTTTTATACATTTGACATTGAAGGCAATTGCAGGCTTGTTGAATCTCTTTCCCTCCTTTACCACACACAATACCTTTAGGTTGTAAGTCTGCGAGTTTCAATCTTGCAGACTGCTTTGGGGAATTCACCATGGACACTGGATTTGAGGCTCAAAGACAGGGCCCTCCTTGCTTTGCTATGTGTTGATTTGTATTTACCTTTGCCTGGAACTTATCTTATGTACAGCGCTACGGAATATGTTGGCACCTTATAAATAAACAATAATAATAATAATAATAATTGTTGTAATTGTTGTAATTGAATATCGATTTTGCGTCTTTAGCACTGGTAACATTTGCAGGCTTGAAAAATCAATGGAGTAGTTAGTACAGAGTTACGGTTTTGACAACCGCAGTATTTTGAGCCTGCAACTCACAATTGGAACGTGTGTAGCTAACAGTATCCAACTGAATATCATTAACATTTACAGGCTACTTTACGGGCTCATGTAATTGTGATTTGGCCAAGCGAATAGGGCCCAATGTAATTTAAAGAAATCTTAATATTAGCAATACATGAATTTGCAAATCGCTCTATAGGATGTAGTTTCATTCTTGTTCTATGTCTGTATTTTTTTTTTCAGATTATATGCACATGCTGTATCTGCACATCTGGGACAAGTATAGTAAAGCCTGAACAATTTTGTGACGCTGTAAAATGTAAACATATTATCTCTCAGTGCTATACTGTCAAGAAACTACTGCATGATGCAAAATATTATATACAATCAGTCCACTGGCAAACAAATTCTGACCTTGGTTACTATTCCCCTATAACTGTAAATCATTTGACCATATCTGATACTATTCTGTGTGTTCTATCATATTTATTGCCTAATGTGCTATAAATGATTTCCTTTGGCCATTTTTCATAGTTAGAAATTACATTTAATCCACTTTTCCCATTGCCTGATAACGCCATTGAGAAAAACCTAATACAAATCTTAGTAACATAGCGGGCTCCTGTTCGTCTACGATTCCGGTGCTATTCAATTGAAGTCCGCAAGTTACGGGCCGAACGCCGAAGCCAGTAAACTATGCACTCGTGCGCAGCAGTTCAGGGCGGGAACATGATCAATTAGGCAAGGCCGTAACCACTTATTTCGAAACAGCCAATAGAAAATTAAACCGACACCATTACGGCAGTAAAACATGGAGGTTACATGTTAATCAATAAGGGTTTGGGGGTCCGATATGCGATTTACCTTTTACCCTCAAAATTTACATTTACCCTCAAAATACAAAATAATAAAAATGAATGCCAATACTATTCTAGTCCATGTGGGTGGCCTGATATGTATTAACTATTTGATTCCTGAGGTTGATATAACCCTGAAAAAAAACATGAAAAAATAAGATTTTTTATTGACAATTTGCGAGCGTGACACTGTTGTGCAATTAATTCTAATGTCTTCATCGCTTTTCTGGTAATATACAGTGCAGCAGTGATTTTTTATTTGCATTTACAGTGCTGCGGACAGAGGTTAAACCCCCTTGCGGGTCCTCTCTAGTACTCAAAGGATTTTCTTCTACATTTGCCCTTTACGGGTGTGAAAACATTTGCGGGCTTGGGGAATTGTAGCAATTGAATAGCGATTTCAGATTTTAGCGATTGTAACTCTTGCAGACGGGAAAGATCAAAGGCTTCGGGAGGCTGTAATTTCCGGGTTTAACCACAGCATTGTTTTCAAGACCTTAATCCGTAACGAGTTTGGAGCCCACAAAAAGACTCCAATTGAAGAGCAAATTAACTTACGGCCTCACTTACAGACTCCAGTAACTTACGATTGCTCAATTGAACCAGGCTCGTTAACTTCTACATGTATGTAAATTATGAGGACTACGCAAAATGTGAGGCTTTCTACCAGTGCTACGGAATATGTTGGCGTGGTCCAAATAAAAGGTAATAATACCTGAGCTGACACTCACAAACAGGCGGAGAGGGGCATGTTTTAACATAAATTACAATGTTCTCAAACTTTCCTTCTTTTCAGATGTTGGCAGTTTTTTAAATGTTTTTTTTTTTTTTTAAATGTGCAACAGATCGACATTTGAATATCTCATTCACTGATAAACCTAATGAAAATTGTGTGACAACATAACCTTTTATTGTGCAATATTAAGCAGCATTTTTGCAATATAAACCAGTATAGTACCCTGTGTAGACTCAAGACAACTTTTTTATGTATAAAATACTTTATTGGTTTCTTTATGAATATTGACTCATTTTGTAGCCAAAGAATATTTCACAACATTTTCCTACTCTGTATTTTTATTTCTTGGTAATATGCTATTATTTAATTTAAATATATCTGTCCTATAAACATAGATAGAAAATCAAGTAAATAGTTTCACTAGAGCTTGTAGACCTTCCTTTCTGTGTATTTTTTCCTCTGGAATCAATTATTTGTAAATTTGAATATAGAATGAAACTTAAAAAAACTAGTTAATTGGAATCAATTATGGAGTACAGCAAGTTTGGATAACTTGCTAGGGATACTACCTACTTAGTAGGAAGTATGTGGTTACATCTTTAGCCATAAATAGTATAATAATAATAATTTTGTTTACCATTGCTGTTTGCTGCAACTGTTTGATGTGATGCCATTTTTCAGATATTAATATACAATTCTCCCTTTAATGTATATTAATATTACTGGCTAGGAAAAATAATGCATTTTAGCACTCGTCTCATTCCCACAACTGTATTATTAATGAGTCAATCAGAGGCCTCCAATGTGCATCTTGTCATTCTAGATACACATTTATGGTTTTCCTATAAGTGCCTTGGGTTCCCTGGTGGTTAGGACTCAGTGCTTCCACCATGGTCAATGTGGGTTCGATTCCAAGTCAGGGAACCAAGAGGTCACACCACCCTGAAGTCGGGATTGGGCCTGGTCAGTATTGAGATGGGAGACCACCTAGGAACACCATGAGCTGTATGCTGGAAAAAGGAACTGGTAACATACTCTCTCTGCCATGAATACCAAGTGTATCAGCATGACCATGGACATAAATGTGCTCTGGTGTGTTAGGGTCCATAAGGTCACGGAAAGTCAGAAATGAATGATGAAAAAAATGCCTTTAAATAATTTCAGAATGCTTTTATTATTTAGGCTAGAATGACTGACTGTAAAATGTGTGTGTCAATGTCAGTATAACAGATCTGATATGTAACATAAGATGTTGCGTTTTACACTAATGTTTAAGCTGGTGAGGAGCTTTCAAAGTCAAAATTACTTCTGTAAATATATGTTAGTCTCCTGTCTTTTCAGAGTGCACCAGTATGCTAATAAACAAGAAACAATGAATTTCCCATTTTTTGCTTTGTTGTACTAACTGTTGGAGCTGATGTGTACCACTGAAGAACATGGAGAGGACAATCAATATTATTATTAACCTTTATTAACCTTTATTTGTAATGTGCCGACATATTCCTTAGCACTAAACTGGGTAGATACAAGTCAAAAACAATCTTAACAAATTACAAAAGAATGGAGGGCCCTGTTATTGAGTTTAAAGTCAAGCAAACAAAGTGCTTTCTATAAAGCACCCAACCAGACTGAAAACGTGCAAACCTACAATCTTGTAGGTATGTTGAGGTATAGAAAGGTGAGATACAATATATTGATTGCATTGATAGCAAGCATGGCTGGATTGCTGTCTGGCCCTCAAATAGAGAAGACTTCCAGGACATTTATTCTCCACAAAGTAATAGGCTTATTTATCAAAAGAAAAATATTTGGTTGCAATCATGTATTGACCTTTTGTAGAAGTTTCCAGTATTACACTGTAGTTCATCTAATAGTAATAGTGATCTGACAGATAACTACACCAGGTCAACACGTGATTGCAACCAAAATCTTTTTCTAAACAAAGACTCAGAAACATACTAATTTCAAAATCCGAATTTTAAGATATAAAGCTCTTTAAAATCAGTGCAACACTTATATTTCTGTCCTCGTCTCCAAACACTCCCACAACCGCCCTCCACTCTGCAAATGACTAGCTTCTTTTTTCCTTCCTTGTTAACTCCTCTCATTCCTGCATTCATGACTTTTCTAAATCTGAACCTACTCTGTGGAACCTCTTGCCTCGATCTGTTGTAATATGTCCTTGCTGCAAAAGCTTCAAGAGCTCACTAAAAACACGTTTGATAAAGAAGCTTTTCACCTTTTTTCGATCGGATCAGTCTTTGACATTATATAGTAGTTATCTTCCTTTCTCACATTCTAAATGACTCCCTCTAGATTTGTAAGCTCTTCAGATTAGGGTGCTGAACCCTGATGAACCAAATTGCCTTTGAATTCTTGTACTTTGTTGAATTGTATTTTTACATACCTTACAATTTGTTTTAACCCTTACAGTTTGCTTATTGTTTCTTTATAAATATCACTACAGAAAATGTTGATACTTTATAAATAGAGAGTATTGGTATTATTTATAATAATAATAATAATAATACTGGCCTACCACAAACTATGGGATCTGTCATATCAACCCATAGGCTATATTCTCCAACGCTGATTTCCCTTAAAAATCTTATTGTGCATTATTACTATTTTCTTATATATGTAATGCAACAACATAATCTGTACTGCTATACAGGGGTAAGTACAAGGCAAAAAAAAATATTGGCACATTGCAAAAGAATGGAGGCTTCAGATCAAACATACATGCAGCCCCATTAAATTAGAAGCCTGTAGCGGCATCGGCACACCCGCAAAAGCTACAGGCTTGATATTCGGCGTTACAGAGCTATTAAATTGAACCATGCCACGAGTTACGGGCCGGAGAAGCAAACCTGTAAACCATTCTTGCACACGTTGGATGTGCGGCCGTAATTATTGTATTATAGTCCATGCGAGTTCCATTATATGCTTTAACACATTGGTTGCCGGGATCGATATAACAAGGAAATTAAACAGAAATAAAAGTATTTTATATTGCAGATTTGCGAGCTTGAGAATGTTGTGCTATTAATTTTAGTACCTAACACCACTTTCCCTTTAATTGAAAATACAGTAGTGTGTGTATATTTTAATTTACAGTGCTACGGATAGGACTTTAAACCCCTTGCGGGTCCTCTCTAGTACCCGTAGGCTTTTTTGGCTCCATTTGTGGGTTACGGGTTTGAACTCCAGTGGATTCATAGCAATTTAATAGCGATTTTCGAATGTAGCAGTTACGGGCTTCACAGATCAAAGGATTATCGGCCGCGGAGTTTAAATTTCGATGTTTCGTGGGGTTTTTCTGCCTGTAACATGCAGATTGTTAACGGGTTGCTTTACAGGGCCAATTTAATAGCCGTAAGTCTTGCGGGCTACGCTATGGGCTTTGGTTTTTCACTTTGAGGGAATTTAATAGGGCTGATAGTGTTATCTCCCAGAGCACCTTACAAGATTGAAAACTTACAAACTTACAATCTAAATAGTTAGGGTATGATACAGGAGGGTGATAGATGAAAGATGGCTGTGTGTAAGGCAATAGACTCAAGCAAGTGGAGGTGGCTGTGGGCTGCACTGTAGATTGTGGTGTGAGTTATAGATTGCCGTAGAGGAGGCATTTGTGTAATTTAAACAGATGCGTTTTAGGTGAGTTTTTAAATTACTGATCCATTCCTCAACTCTTCTGTTGATATTTTATGACACTCTCTACTAAACAGAAGCAAATGTTAAATTTTTACATTCTTTACATCAAATCCATTCCTTATCTTGTTTAATGTATTGAATCTCACTTCTTTGTGTAGAGAATAACATTGGATACCTGTAAATATCCATTAAAGAGAGGCTTATAGGAAAGACAAGAGCCTTTTGTGAGTAGAGCAAAAAAATCTGATAGCTTTCCAAAACGTTCTCTATTCTTACACTGAATATTGTACCTAGGATGAAAAATATGATGGTGGTAGAAAGAAAAAAATGTTTTGATATATATATATATATATATATATATATATATATATATTGTACCTATTCATTGTTTATATGATTTGTCCAAATTATTTATCCCCCAGGCCTCTGAAATATACCATCAAATAAACTGTAAAGCAGACAAAAATAACCTGTCTTGTGGCTAGGTTTTATATGTGACTCTCAGGGCAAGCACTCCACATATGTCTTCTCTGTGTTGTGATTTTCTTTTATTGTTCCTTAGCCATTAATACATTTTCTTGTGCTAGTGACCAGCTGTAGCTGCTCTCTGGTTGCCTTGTTCTTTCGCTGTTTTGCAGAGGTCAGGAGTGCATCGTAAGGACCATTCCAAGCTCTAAACAACAGATTCAGTATTTTATTCTCTCTTTTGCCTGCAGACTTCAAATATTTGTATAAGTTTTAATGTCTGGAGGCAACAGTGCTAAAGGTTTAGAAAGGTTATAAAAAGGTGCACAATGGTATTTCATTTGCAGACAAAACCAAGTGCTCTATGATGCATTTAAACCAATTTTCACAACACATTGTATACTACTGTATATCTCTTACTTTTAAAATAATCCATTTCCATCAATGAAGAATACTCCCTGTAGACTACTGTATATGGGCACACGTGTTAGTAGATGTGGGATGGGTACAGATCAGAGAGAGCAGGATGTTTCTCTGTAGTGTAGCTGTCTGCTACTGCAAATGTGTGGGAAGTATACATTTCTGAGAGATGAACCCCTCTTCCAAGGCTGAATAAAAAATTAAATTGACAGTACACACATCAGACCAACAAGCAGTGCTCTAGAAGTCGAAAATGAAAGTCCCTAGCTTAGATTTTCCCAAAAAGTGTTTTTATATTTGTAGATGACATAGCTGTTAATGGCATGGCCTTTCACTTGTTACATTCTTCCCAAACCTATGAAGTTTTTCCACAACTGCAAATATTACTCTCTGTGTTTTGTATCTTTTTTTGGAGCTCAGTAAATAGCTTCTTCTCTTTTCCATTCAAGTTATTGTATTTTCCTGGGCACTCCGTCCTCTGCGCGCATGACAGTTGCGCTCCAACAGCAGCGCGCTGATAACAGTGCAATGTTAGCCATTTTAAATGTGTCTCCAGGTGAAGGTGTATAGCCCCTATGAAATATAAATGGTTGATTTTACTGTAAGACATGTAATAGGACAGCTAATAGTGTCTGTTCTAGAGGAGAACGTTATCCCCTCTTGGAGAGAAGGTAGATCTGGGATATTGAGGGACCATTTATTCCATGTTTTGTGTAGAATTGTGTCTTTTATACCAAGATGCAATTTTTGCATAGTTCTCAGGCAGACTCTACTCTCCTGCGTGTTGGCTGTTAGTTGCTCCTTGATATTGGTTGTGAGATCTATAGGTAGTTGAGTTTTGCAGCTTTTTACCCAATATTTTACTTGTACATATAGAATGAGTTGGGAGCCAGTCAAATTTAGCCTGCAAATCTTGGAAGGACAGTATAGTCTGACCACTCTCCCCAATAATCTGTGATAATCTGTTACTTCTCCTAACCACCCTAGTTAAAAATATTGGTTACCTTGTACCACGGGATATAATGAGACACACCATAGTGCTGTTTTGAAGGTACTGCCATGCAAGTAGGGTTTTAAGTAGAATAATACAGGTTATAGAATAGGAAACCTGCCAGGGATAATATCAACATTAATGGGGGTTCCACATCACAATTCTGCTAGTGCCCCAAAACAGCAGCCTAGATTATATTAAATCATCTTCCCCTGCATCCTTGGCTAAAAAAAAAGTTTGTTTACATTAATACAATGTTATTTTTATTGTGAAATAAATTTGATAAAAAATTGAATAGATGAGTCCACAGTATTTTTTGGGAGATAAGGAGTGGGAGGATGAAGAGTGTAGAAGTTTAGCTAATACAGTATATACATTTTAAACACTGCCACACTCCCCAATAAATAAAAATTTCCACGTTTTAAATTGTTCTCTGAATTTGATTATCACTGCAGTAATATTTAATAAGTATAGGTGATGAAAGTTAAATGGAATTTGGATCCCCATATATTTAATGTGTTCTGCTGTTTCAATGTGTGAGTGTATCATCATTACTTCATCATTACTTCATCAGACGGGCTCTCTCCTGTCTACCACATTATCTTTTATTTATTCAGATTGATCTTGTAGCCAGCAAACTGACAAATTGTTTGAGCAATCCAATTCTACCTGGCAAAGATCTCATTGAGTAGGTCAGAAACGGGGTCATTTTGTAAGCACAGAGCGATAAGTGTATTTCTTGTCCAACCACTACTATCCTCTGGCATAGCAGAAAAGTCAGTATTTCCAAGGCAAGATTAAATAGAAGAGGGTACAGTGGGAACCCCTGGCTTGTACCTATATGGATTGTGACAGGATAGGAGCTGTTTAATTGTCCTTGACTTGAATGCAAGAATTAGCATGTGCATATAGTCATTTTAATGCTTGCAAACATGTACCCCTTACCTAAATTTATCTAGTGAAAAAGAGGTGTTTATGTGAAATAAAATAAAAGGCCTTTTTGGCAGACAAGGGAAAAACTGAAGGAAATGTATTTGTCCAAGTCAAATTTGCTGTGTCAATAGTTAATGGTAGCTTCCTGATATTTTGTGTCCAATTCCTTCCAACCACAAAGCCCATTTGATCACTGTGAATCAAGTGTGACAGAATCTGTTTCAAGTGATTTGCCAAAGTTTTATTGAAAAGTTTGCATTAAAGATTTAAAAGGGGGATGGAGTGGTATGAACTTGGATGTGTGGGTTCTCTGCATTTTTATGAAGCAGTTTGATAGTTGCCTGAGTGAATTCAGTTGCTGGACTTTGGCCCTGTAGACATTTATTTTAAATTGTGGTCAATTGTTGTACAAGAGAGACGATTTTAAAGAACTCAAGATTTAGATGTGAGCACTCACCACTTCTTTGAGTCTCAGGAATTCTATAGCTGGGACCATACTGGGGGAAGCTTCAATAGCAACACAAGATCACTTGGAGCTCAGTTTCTCACTCTACTTTGCAATACTTCCACTTCATGCACGTCTGGTGCAAGCTTAATACATTTTCGTAAAACTTACATTTTTTATTAAACAAATATATTTTTTTAGGAAAGAACAGAAACAAACACATATTCAATAATAAAGTGCTATGAACAGTCTGATGCATTTTGTGTTCTTTAAACATTTTATCAAAGACTCTGGGTCTTTCCAACATAATATTACCAACCACCCAAATAGGCTGGATCAGGTGTGACACAATCGGGTTTCACCACCCTTTATTATATTCACTGTTAGGAAATTCAGTAAAGCCAAGCACATGCAAATGACATAGGCCCTCATTCAATTGTGATTTGGCCAATTGAATAGGGCTCTAAATAAGCACCTAGCATATTTTTTTTAAATAAGTTTTTAGTTAGTGAAAACCTTGCTTTTGGATAGATGCTTACTTACTAAAAACTTCTTTAAAAAATATACGTTATGTGCTTATTTAGAGCCCTATTCAATTGGACAAATTGCAATTGAATGAGGGCCATACTACTTACCAGAATCTTGATCCATATTGTATGAGTATAGTGAGACAAGTAATTTCTCACATACATTTTAATGCAAGATATTGTATTTTTTATTTTAATCATTTTATTAAAGGAATCATATACTATTTTACATTTTTCATTTTGATAAAATGAAAAAGAAGAAAGAAGCAGAAGACTTTACTGTTTAGTGCCAGTTATTTGATGTTAAGAACAATTACAGGAACTGCATTTGAATATTTCACTATCATTTCTCCTTATTCTGAGTATTCTTCCAGCATTGGAGAAAAGAAAGAATAATATTTGTAACTTTTAATTTTGCTTTATAGTGCTTACTTTTTATCTTGGTATTTGTGTGTACCATAGTAAACCAAATTACTGTATATTATATATTCTAAGTTCATTATTCATTTGTTTAAAACTTTTTATTTCTACCATAATACAATTTGCTGTGTCATATTAAATATAGCTGCCTCTTCATAGAAAGTCCCAGTTTTTCACTTGAAATGAGTAGTATACAATGTTTGAATATATATGAAGTATTTTCCAGGAAAGGAGAAGGGTGAAAGACTCCAGCAAGGCATTTTCTGCTCAGTGTACGTATATGCTTGATTGCATTTTAGTTATTTTAAAATGTCACTTTACTTGTTTAATTAGTAAAACAGTTGTCCTTTTTTATTAATGTAAAAGCATAAATATCTATACCCCTTCTATAAGTGGCAGAGCTAGGGCATAGGGGGCCCCGGTGCAAAAAAAAATCTGTTCATAGCACTTTATTACTAAATATGTTTATATATATATATATATATATATATATATATATATATATATATATATATATATATATATAATAAATATATGAATGTACGCATTTACATTTACATCTATATATATTATAGTACTATAAATACTTCACTCCACTTCCTGGAGTGAGAAGGGTCCACTGCAGGACAGAGGGCCGAGGGGGGCCACAGAGGTCTGAGGGGGCCACAGGGGCCAGCAAGGACCGAGGGGGCCACAAAGGAACGAGGGAATCCACAAGGGGCTGCGGAGCCACAGGGAGCTGAGGGAGGCCGCAGAGGTCCGCGAGTGGGTGCAGAGGTCTGCAAGGCGCCACATATGGTCTGCGGGGGCCATAAGGGGACATGGGGGCCACAGGTCCTGTGGGGGGCACTGTGGGGGCCACAGTGGGCCATTAGAGGCTGCAGGGGACCCAGGGGAGGTCTGCATGGGCCATAAGGGGCCATGGGGGCCCTAGGGCCTGCAGGGAGCACAGTGAGCCATCAGGGGCCACGGGGGTCACTGGGCTGGCAGAGGATACAGGGGGCCCCTGGAGCCTATGAGGGGCCACCGTGGGCCATAAGTAGCCCCACAGGAGCCATAGGAGCCACAGAAACCTCAGGGGACCCGTGGGGGCCACTTGGGACCCACAGTGGCCACAAGAGACCCACAGGAGCCACAGAGGATGCACAGGGGCCACAAGGGACCCACGGGGGCCACCGGGGATGTGCGGGTGCCACATAAGATCCAAGGGGGCGACAGGGGACCCGCAGGGGCCACAAAAGATCCGCAGGAGGTACGGGAGGGTTGAACGGGCCACTGACAGGCCGCAGGGCCACAGGGGCCCCTCATAGGTCAGGGGCTTTGGTGCCTTGCACCAGCTGCACCGGCAGTAGCTCCGCCTCTGCCTTGTATCCTACTAATAAATTAAAGGTTGTTTTAACTTTGTAAAGCCACTTGCAATTACCAGTTCTAGTTCCTCAAAACAGCACTGTAATTATGAGTCTTCAGTGTCTAGTTATATAAAATATGCTTTCTACATCTATTCACTGTATTATAAGATGTCACTAATTACTTTCTCAGACCAAAGTCTTTATAATATTGTCCGCCAATATATTTTTGTTACAGTTATTACAGGTTATTCTTGTGTACATGCATAATTAAATTGCTAGGTGCCATTTACACATTAGAGTCCCTATTAAATTGCTATGATTTTAGAAATCGTAGCCCGTAAAGTAGCCCGCAAAAGATACTGCTAATAAATAAGTCCCTTTTAGCGAACCGCAAACGTTCTGCGGGTTTGAAAAACCCTACGGGCTGTCAAAATCTGAACTCCTTCCCAGCTAAGCCTTTGATCTATGAAGACCGTAAATGTTACATTCTCAAATCGCTATTATATTGCCATGTTTCCCCAAAGACGCACTGGCGTTCCCACCCGTAAATGGCAAATGGAGCCAAAAATCCTATGAGTACTAGGGAGGACCCGCAAAGGGGTTAAAGTCCTGTCCGTAGCATTGTAAAAGCAAAAATTAACACAATACTGTATTTTTAAAGGGATATTGATGTAATGTATTAATATTAATAGCACAATATTCTCAAGCCCACAAATCGGCAATAAAAAATGATTTATTTTATGTTAATTTCCGTAATATATCGATCCCGGCAATCAATGTTTCAGACATATAACAGAACTCGCATGGACTAGAATATCATATTCATTGATTATTTCATACTAGCGACTTGGCCGACAAAAATGACGGGGTAATAAAATGTTAAGCTATGGGAATGCTGTTTGACACACAATGTCAATGTTTTTGTACTCTGAGGACCTTTGGCGCTCATTTCGAGCCTCTCCTCTCGTGTACTTTTGCTCCTCTGAGCACCTTCGTCACTCATCAGAAAGAGAGAAACATATTTATCTATATTTAGTTAACTAAAACTGAATGAATTAGTTCTTGAATAAATTAATATACTGTACCTATTTGTAATTAATATATCCAGCAATCAACAAATAGCCTGAAGATCTAACAATCTTTTTGTATTTTCCGGCAGCATAAAATGTACAGTTTGAGTGTTGGTTCCCTGCTTATAAAGTGTAATGAGTGTCCCAACTGTGCATTAGAAATTAGAAAGGCTGCGTGAGCGAAGGGGAAACAGTTGGTTTAGTTGTGTAAAGCGCCATTGTATAGTCGTAATGTTATTAATGTGTTACGCAGCTTGCAAGCATTTTCCGTCATTTGTAATAGTGTATTTTGTAGTTCAAACGTTCCTGTGTGAAAGTGCTACACGGATGGCAGTGTTTCGCGCGGCCTGGGTTGTGTAGCCTCATTTTAATTGTTTGGGGCGGCTATTTTTTTTTCTTGCTTAGAAAGTCTTCCAAATCGCCTTCAATTTGCATTCCACCTCACTCCCAGATGTCCTGGCTGCTCCCCCGTGCTATGTGTGATGTTTTTATTGTCTTTTTTTGTTGTTGTTGTTTTTTGTGTTTTTTGGTTTTTCGCGGTTTGTCCGTTAACCTCGTATTTTTGGTAGTTCGTATTTTTTTTTCCCAAAGTCCCGCGTCTCGTATTTTTTTTTCAAAGTCCTTCGTCTCGTAATTTTTTTTTTATAAGTCCTGCATTTGTCAAGTGCTTGGAGGCTAAAGCGTTTACTAAGTGTTTGGTGGCTAAGTCCCGCATGTTTCATTGCTTTCACTGCTCGCCTCGCTATGCGAGGCGAGCAGGCAATGAGCGCCTTCGGCACTCACTGCCTTTGTGCTGGGAGCTTTAGTGCTTTAACAGCTCGCCTCGCTACTCAAGGCTCGCTCGTAGCTCATCGCCTAAGTGCTACGTGGCTCGCCTCGCTTTGTGAGGCTCGCAGCAATGAGCGCCATCGGCACTCATCCCCTAAGTGCTACGTGTTAACTGTTCGCCTCTCTTCGCGAGGCTAGGAAGTGATGACAGCCTGTGGCGCTAATCGCCAACTAGTATGCACCATGAAAAGCCAGACGACGTCTCACAGTTTGACAACTATTATATGTGACTAGCGTATTGCCCGTCAAAAAATTACGGCAATGAGATGTGTATGCTTGGAAAGTTGTTTATTTATTAATATACATATGGAATTGTAAGGTAGCTAATGTTGTTTTGTGTGTACTACTGAAATATAGAATTCAAATTAATAAATGAATATACTTTACCTATTTTTATGCATTGTGTTGAAGAGCTGGCAATCTGTGTTGATGTTGCTGCAGCATTAGTGGTGTGGAGGTGCTGTGTAAGCGTGATGAACGTGTGCAGTGTCATAGTGTGCGTGCGTGAGCCGAAACCGTTAACGTAGCTGTGTACTTCTGCATTATCGTAAAATGGCGGGTAATGTGTGGTATGCGTCTTAGCGGATCATCCGTACGTCGTTTAATGGCGGGTAATGTGTGGTATGCGTCTTAGCGGATTATCCATACGTGTTTTCCGTGGTTATAGTGCTGTAGCCTCGTTTTCGTTTTGTTCGTCCTCCATTTTTTCTGTCGCTTCGAGAATTTTTTAGTGTCTAAACTGTTTTATTTTGAGCTAAATGAAGGTGTAACTTGTTTTCTTGAGGTCGTGGATGCTCCCTCTTGCTGTCGGTAAGCTTTTTATGTATGTGCTGTGTGTATTTATTGTGTTTTTGCTTTATTAATGTCCGCGTGTTGCGTCCAATTTTTGCGATGTCGTAATGTGTGGTATGCGTCTTAGCGGATTATCCGTAAGTGTTATCCGTGGTTAGAGTGCTGTAGCCTCGTTTTCGTTTTGTTCGGCCGCCATTTTTTCTGTCGCTTCGAGAATTTTTTAGTGTCTAAACTGTTTTATTTTGAGCTAAATGAAGGTGTAACTTGTTTTTTTGAGGTCGTGGATGCTCCCTCTTGCTGTCGGTAAGCTTTTTATGTATGTGCTGTGTGGATTTATTGTGTTTGTATTTTCTTTCATGTTCGCGAGTTGCGGCCGTATTTTTTTGCCATGGTTTAACGGCTCGCCTCGCTATGCGAGGCTCGCCGGCAATGAGCGCCTGCGGCGCTCATTGTCAAAGTACTACGGTTTAATAGCTTGCCTCGCTGCGCGAGGCTCGCCGAGCGATGAGCGCCTGCGGCGCTCATCGCTAAGCCCGCTAAAGTACTACGGTTTAACGGTGAATATGGTAAAACGGTAAAATGACGGTCAATAAAAATTAAATGTTGTGGAATTTGTTTGCAACACAAAATGACTCAGCTACATTTGTCCCTTTTTTTTTTTCTTAAAATAAATACACATTTTTTTTTCCCACTGTTTATTTTTTTAACTTTCAACTTATATTTCATCAAATGCGTTGTTTTAGGCGGGAAATCCGATGTGTCGCGAGACAAAGGCGTTAAATCTGTGTTAAACCGTAAATCTGTAATTGCGTTTCGTAAAATGTACTCGCTACTGTCTTTTTTTACTCATTGTGCGGTTATTGCGCATCCTTTGTCTCGTTGTTTTTCGAGCACATACGTCTGTGGCTGTGTTTTACGCAGTTCGTAGTAGTATAGCCTCGTTTTCATTTTTTTCGGCGGCCATTTTTTTCTCGCTTAGCCGATTTTCGATCTTTGTAACTTGTCTAAATCAATGTAAATTGGAGTTCCAACTCACTCCCAGACGTCCTGCCTGGTTCCCCATGCTGTAAGTGACCTTTTTTTATTTTTTTGTGTGTATTTAGTGTTTTTTTAATTGTTTTGGTTCCGTCGCTTATCCCGTAATTTTTTTCATCTCGTATTTTTTTTCTAAGTCCTGCGTCTTGTGTAAAAAAGTGCTACAGTTTAACAGCTCGCCTCGCTATGCGAGGCTCGCCTGCAATAAGCGCCTGCGGCGCTCATTGCCAGAGTGCTACGGTTTAACGGCTTGTATAGCTGCGCGAGGCTCGCCGGGCAATGAGCACCTGTGGCGCATATCGCTAAGTCGTACGCACCACGCAACACAGCGTGACGACGAATCGTAGTTGGACAATTATAATATGTGATAGCATTATTTCTGGAATGCGGCCCCGACCACAACACAGATTTCAAACCCGTAAGTGATTGAAATCTAACCTCAATTTTTTTTGTGATGTAATGATGACGATCTCTTTTACTATTGACTCTGTCTAAACCCGTAATTTATGTTCACGGCCACAAAAAGAAAGTGCGGGAGCATGGTTTACGGATTTGGATGTCGGCCACATATGTTGCGGGCTTGTCTAATTTAATCGCTCTGTAACTCAGCCAAACTTCCATCACACAGGTTTGGGGCTGTACCATAGGCGCTGCAGGCTTCAAATTTAATAGGGCCCTTGGTGTTCAGTGTCCCTTTATACAGTGCATTCACTATTTATCTTAAAGTACCTTACAGTTCTAATTTGATTGTCAGAATCTGCTTACATGACTCCTGCAAGTGTTGATTCCTTCTCGTGTTCTGTAGGAGCTGGTTTGAGAATTCTTGTGTTGCTTTGAAGTAAACTTGACATTTCTGAGATATTTACCATATGGATTCTAATCACACTGAGGAGACAAATGGCTACATATGTAGACGTGCTAATGCTTTATATTAAACTATACTGCAACAGTGGACAGACATTAGTATTTACTGTAACAAAATTCTTATCAATCACATAACTGTGTTATCAACATATCAGAGCTAAGTGATAAAATGTCCATTGCAATTCCAAGTTCATATGTTTCCAAAAGATTGTTTTATTTCTATCTGGAAATGTGCCTTGTACTTATCATTATTTGGCTCCTGTCTTTGCAAACAGTCATCATTTTTATAACAATTAGCATATCTTTGTATAAACCCAAAGATGTGTTACACTCCATTTCTGTCAGGATAAGATAAGGATGTACTTGCCCTGCATTTCACTTCATCTTTACTTCAGGTTATATAAGTTCAAGTCATGATTAGCTTTTTTGTCTACATTTAGCTAAGTATAACATGATGTTAAGTAATCCTACTAGGCTGCAGCTAGGCATCACATAACATCTATATCCTACAGAAAATGCAACTAAGAATAACATAATGTTAAATAAATCTACCAAAGACCTCCAATCATCGCAATAGAGAGCCACTAATCAGGGCTCGCATCAGCACATAACTTCAACATTTATCATGACTATTATTATTTTAAAACACTTTATAATACTGCTGTGAATTTCCCACATGTTTATATGTGAAAAATGACTATGCTGTCATCATCACACCTACTGAGGATCCAGTCAAGGGCTACTGTAACACTTGCCTTATGGACCCATCACTAGGCAGCATGGTGCAGTCATACAGTACATTTTACTAATATGGTTCTGAGGGGGCTGTCACACTTTTCTAAAAATGTACTGCTCATAGTGTCTACACAGTCATCTCTTCCCTTACAAACCAGCAGCTCCAGAAAATGTATAGAACGCTGTTATACACTATGTAGTGCTATGTGGGTCACAACACACAAGTGAGGTCTGCTGGCTGAGGGCTGCAGCAGGCATGGGAACAGGGCTGGATGTATCTTTTTGGAGCCCCTGGGCAGTGAAGCGGAGGAGCCCCTGCAAGTTAGTATGCAAGGTGTGCACAGACCCATTTTTGCCTTTTCTGTACATTGACGTTCCATTTCCTGTTGTAACTCTCTTATTCTAGGTGGTAACCAGTCTATAATCTGCAGTATTTCAGGGTTTTTTTTAAGCCAGGAACCATTTTTCTTTAAAAAATGGCGCCCCTCACAGGGAAGCACCCTTAGGCGGCTGCCTAGTTGGCCTAATGGGTAATCCGGCCATGCATGGGAGCACAGAAAAGTCACCCACAGGTAAAAGTTAGTCACCCTTTTGCTACCTAGGGGAACTGCAATGTTGTGTTGGCCAATTTACTGCAGGATTATTTGCCATTGAAAAATTACCTTTAAGATTTATGTTTTGCCAGTTTCATGTTTTGTAGAGAGGCGAGTAAACTGAAAGGGTACAAAATATATATCAACCAAATAAACATGGCTGTTAAATTTTGTTTTCTTTTGGTTGTGCCCACAACCATTTCACTTAATTTCTTTTTTTTTGCATTTTATATTATAAAATGTTCGTAAACATTTTACATATGACCTCTCAAAAGAGGCACACAAAGACACAGTCAAACAAAATATGATCCACATCTTCATGAATACTGAGACTCAAACATGTTGACATATATAGATTTATACACTCACTGACTAACATACATTAAAGGGCCATTTACCTTTATTGTTTTTTTAATTACACTAATAACAGCTAAAAATCTATGGTCTGTTTGCAAACACACTTCTGATTGTTCCATGATTAACAACACATGCCGCACCAAGCAGTGACATTTCCGTGAAGACAAAGGTTTATAGTTTTCCACTGAACTATGAGAATGCAGCAGGATATGTTCCCTACCAGATGAATTTGTGATGGTTTAACTCTCCTTCTGCTTATGCTCTCTTCACAGAGCTGTTGCCGTGAGTCTGTCTGGGGGCACTGCCAGTGACCCATGTAAACAGACACTTCATTTATGATTATTTCTGTGAAAAAGACACCTACTTAAAAACATGTGAAAAGTATTACAACATGTTTTTAGGAGAACTTTACAGTGGTGTGCTCCAAGTTGTGCTGAATTAACTGTCCATTTAACTGAATCATATTGATTCTCACAATTTGTTGCTGTGCATACTTACACACCACTCCTAAGTATGTTAATTAAAATAAGTAATTTCTCCAGTGTGGTTTGTGTGTGTTCTCTTGTGACTTGCTGTGACTGGGTGTATATGAGAAAAAAATATACTCATACATTATTTTTCACATGATGTCTTGAATGTTATTGACAAAAGAATAAAGAGAGAAAGATAGAACAGAGATATTGACTTTTTAAGAAATATATGCTTTCTATGGTAAGGTCATACATTCTTATGTTGAAGTTGAATCTTCTCTACAGATGGATTGAAAATGTGAAGATCTCTCTGTTAGCACAAGTTTGTGACACACTTCTAGGAAAAAAGTTACCGTATTTATCGGCGTATAACACGCACTTTTTCTCCCTGAAAATAGGGGGCAAATCATAGGTGCGTGTTAAACGCCGATATTCCCTCCCCCCTCCTCATCCTCAACCTCCCTCCTCACTCTAAACCCCCTTCGCATTCTAACCCCCCCTCCACATTCTAACCCCCCCTCCTCAACCTAAACCCCCCTCCTCCTCAACCTAAACCCCCCTCCTCAACCTAAACCCCCCTAAATACACCCCCCTCACTTACCTGCTTCTGCTCCGGCCCCCGCTCCGCTCCTTGAGGAGAGGGGGGGTTTAGAATGAGGAGGGGGGTTTAGGTTGAGGAGAGGGGGGTTTAGAATGAGGAGGGGGGGTTAGTATGCGGAGGGGGGTTTAGAATGAGGAGGGGGTTGAGGATGGGGGGGGTTGAGGAGGGAGGATGAGGAGGGAGGTTGAGGAGGGGGTTGAGGATGAGGAGGGAGGATGAGGAGGGGGGTTGAGGAGGGGGGATGAGGATAGGGGGGTTGAGGAAGGAGGATGAGGATTTTGGGGGTTGAGGAGGGGGTTTGAGGAGGGAGGTTGAGGGGAGGGTTGAGGAGGGAGGATGAGGAGGGAGGTTAAGGATGGGGTTGAAGATGAGGAGGGGGGTTGAGGTTGAGGAGGGGGGTTGAGGATGAGGAGGGAGGTTGAGGTTGAGGAGGGGTTGAGGATGGGGGTGTTGAGGAGGAAGGATGAGGAGGGAGGTTGAGGAGGGGGTTGAGGATGAGGAGGGGGGTTGAGGATGAGGAGGGAGGTTGAGGTTGAGGAGGGGGGTTGAGGAAGAAGGATGAGGATGGGGGGGTGGAGGAGGGGGTTGAGGATGGGGGGTTTGAGGAGGGGGTTGAGGAGGGAGGATGGGGAGGGAGGTTGAGGAGGGGGTTGAGGATGAGGAGGGAGGTTGAGGATTTTGCTTCAAAGTTCTTTATTTGAATTTTTTTTTCCTGAAATTCCCTTCTTAAAATGAGGTGCGTGTTATACGCCGGTGCGTGTTATATGACGATAAATACAGTATTTATACACCTCTGCTGGCATACAGCCTCATTAAATTCTAGTCTTGTAAGTCCAACCGGTCGCAGGTAAGGGCTGCTCACTATTAAATTTGAATGGGCTGCGAGCTACGAGTGAGCGACACTATTTCGGAAATCAGTTCTCAGCCGTCGGAGTTGCGTGCTCAAGCGTAAACAATTAAGCAAGCATGTAGTTACTGGTTCAGACTTAGCTAATGGAAATAGAGATTGTTAGTGTTACGTCACTGAAAAAGGGGAGGGTGGATTTCGAAGTCCTACATGCTTTAATTACAGTTTGCGATTGGACCCACGTTCCAGATATCATGTAATATTAATAAAGACGTAAATATGATATTCTACTACATGCGAGTTACAGTATATGTCTTAACACATTGATTGCATGGTTTGATATAACACAAAATATAAACATGAAATAAAGTATTTTTCAGGGCTGATTTGTGGGCTTGAGAATGTTGTGCTATGAATTCTAAGACCTCACATGTACATAAATGTACAGTAGAGTGTTGTTATTTGCATTACAAGTCCTACGTATTAGACTTTACCCCTCTTGCGAGTCCTCTCGAGCACACGTTGGAGGTTACAGGCTAGACAGATCAAAGGATTTAAGTGCGCGAAGTTCAGCGTTGCTCAGCACGTAACCTATACTCGTCCGTCCTGCGTGTGAACACGCCCGTCTGGTGCGAGCAACGTTACGGGGCTAATTTAATACCCCTAAGACGTAAATTAGGAGTTACAGGCTACGTTTTACAACATTGCCCCAATTTAATGAGGCTGTAAACCGAGAACTCAGGAATTAGTACTCTCTACTACTTAAAACGAACTCTGGAACTCTAACTGCAACAGTACGTGACTTTTACTCTTGCCAACAACATTGCTTTCTTGACACACCATGCACATACAGTACATAGACAAGGGAGTATAATTTGGAGATAGAAACCCCATCAGAATGAAGAGTCTGAATTGTTCCTCAACCTAATTGCTTCTACTCCGCAAGGAGCATTTTCTCTGACACACAAATCCAAGTCATCCACACCTAGTTCACATGGGTGTACATGGGTGTAGGAACCAGATTTTCTATGTTTGTATGTATGTGTAAATAAGCTATTTTACGGCCCGCATATACAATGAGCTGTATCCCCCCCAGAATTATTCTGGCTCCTATATCCCTTCATATATATATATATATATATATATATATATTATACTATAAAAGCTACAACAAGCTGAACAAATCAATAAAATAACTAAACTTAAAATTAAAAGGTCACTCTTTCATCACTGCTTCATGAACATTTATCTGCTTTCTCTCCCGGGATTGGAAGCAGCATCAAATATTATGTTGGATTCAGTGTTGTTGGCCCAGTTTGCATTTACAATCATTAGTGTTTCTATGCATTGAATTATCTTCTGGCAAGCTTTCAGTATAAGAAAGCTGTTTACATAAAACATGAGAGGTGGTTATGCCCTTATAATAAAAGTCAATGCACCAGAGTGGTGTTTTTTTTTTTGTAGCCAGAGCAGCATAATACCTAAATATGGTATGGTCAAATGCAAAAGGGCTAACCCTTGCCACTATGGCCACCATACTTGCTGATTTTAATGATATATACAATGGATTAAGTCATGATAGACTGCTAATATTCATAATGTATTGTAAACACTCTACTTTCACAGTAGACAATGCTATGTAATTTATCATTCATGCTGTTTTTATTCTGTATTTTATTTCTATTTCAAATAGGTGTGTTCTTAGCTATTAAATGTAAAATACAGTTTTGCCATAATATAATTGATGCTATAGAAACAAAAATCTCCGTTGTTGACCAGTTGTTAGGTAATATAGCACTCTCTCATACCTTCCAATATATATAATGTCCATAGGAGGATATATAGTATATTTTCTTATAACATTGCTATTTGTTAACAATCGCAGCACCTTAAGCAACATTTCCAAATATTAAAGATATACTTTAAAATCTTAATATGTGTACATTGCTCTAAAAACACATTTACTGCAGAACAGACTCATTTTTTTCCCTGAAATCTTGAAAGGGTAACTGGATAGATAATAAAGCAAGAAAGGTGGACATGTTCAGGCCGGAAAAGAGTTCCTTAAATATGTAGGTACAATGGCGATCACATACGCATCATCTAATAAAGTCGCTGAGGAAAGCAGGAACCACAGTCTATAAAATTCTCCTGATAGAGCTATGGTCATGAATATCAAGGTAATTATAATATAGTCTGTAGCATACATCCCAACTAAGTAACATTTATTGGGGAACGAACACAGGCATTTAGGCTGTTTACAACCCCTATGCTAATCCTGGCAAAATCAATTGCGAGTTCAGTACCACCCATAAAACATTGCGAGAAAACTGCTACGAGCCGGAGTTGGAAATTACCGCACACTTTTCCATTGATTATGACTTAAGGGCACTGTCGTAACAGTGAAAAAAAAAAAAGAGAACAACATTATTACGGGTACCAAAGATTACTTGCAGTGGCTTTTAAAACCATGGTGGACTGCTCCAGTACCTCTTAAAGGAACAGGACAACAATACAAATCAATAGCAAAGCATGCTAAATCATTCAAAACGAGGAATTAACATTGCTAATGGCACAAATGATACATTTCCAAAAAATATTACCATGTGTGACATAACAGACATAGGAAAACAGGAAATATCTGCTTAAAGCTGGAAAAACCCTTAAAGAGATAACACACCATAAGAAACACATGGAAAAGCACGTAGCAGCAGGACAAAAATATCAAAGAAATAGCACATCAATGAAAACCACAATGTGAAATTTAAATGTTTGCATCATATATGCATATGTTGCTTTTTATCTTTGCTCCTCTCCTCTTGGACGCCTACATCATATTTCCTTCAAGATTTCTTTACAACTGCTAATGTGACCCTTCCTGTGCATATGAGGAATGGTAAATGGAGAATTCTAACATAACTGCTATTGAGATCATGTTAGGATGAAAATAGTATGTATATGCAACACCACAAATAGAGTTGCTCAATCAAAGATCTAAAGAAAACTCAATTTGCATGTTATGGATGGGCTTGATCAGTCCATTTTGTCAGACGATATTGATATTATACCTGATATTTATACCTGTGATGGGCGAAACAGCTGATCTCACACTGGATCATTATGTCCCTTGGACAAATCTATCAAGATACACATTCCAGCCACCTTATTATGACCGATTAATATCCTGAATACCTGCTGTGTGCAGCACTGACAGCAGCTAGACAGAGTGGTAGTGAGTCAATAAGATGCTGGGAAGTTGGCAAGGGTATCAGGAGCCATACAAGCTGCAGTGCATCTGAAAGCTACTGAAGAATGCATGGTGGAGGGTCCATATGGTGATCATGGTGAATGAGGTGGTTCCACAGGTACTTGATGGGGTTTAAGTCCGGGGAATGTGGAGGCCATGGAAGTACTTGGAAGTCTTTGTTGTGTTCCTCTAACCACTCCTGGACAATTCTACCCACATGACATGTTTCATTGCCCTGCTGGAAGATCACATCAGCTCCAGGGAAGACAGTCAACATGTATGGGTGTACTTGATCTGTAAGGATGAATAGATAACTCAATCAATTGAGAGTACCTTTCAGAGGTATGAGTGGGCCCAGTCAATGCCAAGAAAACACTCCCCACACCATAATATTGCTGCCACCAGCTTGTGTTCTTCCAACAATGGTTGCAGAGTGTTTGTTCTTGATGGAGCAGAAACATGTGACTCAGAGAAGGCAACCCTTTGCCAATTAGAAGATGACCCATTTCAATAGTTTCATACAAATTGAAACCGTTTCTGACAATGAACCCTCATCAGCATGGGTGCAGTGTCCAGCCATTTGCTTTGGAGCCCCATACACAACAAGATTTGTTTTATTGTCATTTTAAACACACTTCCAGTAGCCCCTGGTTCGTTTGGATGGTGAGTTGCTCAACGCTAACGTGCATGTTGGCTCTCACACACCTTCACAGCCGACGTTCACCTCTGACATCAATTGACATCGTTCTCTGCAGTTTCAAAACCATTTATTAGCAACGGTGCTGTTTGTCAATTCACAGTGCACTTTAACCACAGCAGCATGCAAACAGTTCACAAACTGTGCTATTTCAGAAATACTGCCACCCTTGATGTTTGTTTTATGTTTATGCATATTTCAAAAGTATTATGTAAAACATATGTCCTAATTACCTACATGCATTTGATCACTAAATTCAACTAATATACACATCCACCATAGCTTAACCCAGGATGTGTATAATTAATTTTTTCTATGTACAACACCCTGTTATCTATGGATATGGGAAACATGTGAATATGTTGTTGTGCCAAAACATTCAAAATCACAAATACAGATACAGTTTTATGTATAACAATGCATTATTTTATTATATAATACACTGTGCATTTGGCGTAACTCCCAAGAGGGCAAGAGGACTAATAAAAAGCCAAAAAAATGCACAAAACCATAACATTGATGCTTAGTATCTTCTAGAGTCACATGTGGACATTACATCACAATAAGCAGAATCAGATGAAAAGATAGCTCATCTGTCCTCAATTCATTAAATAGAGGTAACCATTCATGAGCATTGCACATACATTGTGTCATCATCTGCTCAATTACACCGATGCATCAAATCAGGAATTGTTTAATCTAATTCAATCATATCCTAGTTCACCTAAAAAATGTGATCAGCAAGAGATATAATTAAAAGCCAAATGTGGACCATCTCTTGTCAAAAGAATTCCTCAGTAACCATCAAATGTTTACATGCTAATAATAACCATATGTGTCCACAGAGAGAGGCATTATAGACTATGTGATGGTGGATAGCCACAGAGTTTCAGATTCTCTATATCTCATTAGCTATAATTATCTACCAAAAAAATATAATATACCTAGCTTCTCCTCTTGCCCTTGTCAGGGCTCCCACACCCCATGCCACAACACCTTCTATTTCTCCCAATACAAGGGGGGTTGGAGGGGGTGGTCTATCATCTGGTGGTTGCTGGGTAGCAGCAAGTGTTGGTGGCATATAGGGAGAGGAGGAGGAGTCAGACATGGCTTCACTAATTTGTTGCAAATTACAGTTCAATACAATGACAGAATCCAGAGTGGGCAGCATTAGGCCTATATGTGTGTTCCTCAGGGTACTGGTTCTGCATTTCATTTAACCACATTTTTTGGAAACACTCCATTTGAAGGTTGTGCTTCCTCCTCTCCCTATTTGCACTCCTCATGTGGTCACTTTGGCTCTCAGGAGCTTCATTCCTCCATGAGGGATGTCTGTTGGGTTGCCAAGTGTGGTAAAATGGGTTCCAGTGAGGAATAAACATTTGTTATGGCTTCTATTGCAATGGTTTCGTTCCTCAGACTCTGAATGTCCTGAGATATGCCAGGCATACAAGTGGCTACAGAAGGAGGCGTTGGTGTTGTTGGCAGAGGTGTGGAAATGCCGATGATCTGGTTTGGTTGTTGGCAGTTTTTTGGGAGGTGGTGGAAGGGTCCTATGGCTGCTCTTGTATGAGGGCCCAGGGGGAGAATCCTCAAGACACAGTAAGGACTCTCTGGGCAAGTCCAGCTGTGTGGATAATGCAGCCATACCTTGCAATGTTTAAGCTGCCTCCTGTTCCACCTCTTCCCATGGTCCCACAGTGGTAGGAGTGTAATCCGGTTCATCATCATCCACATCCTCCTTCTCCCCAGGAGTTAATGCTACCTCCTGTGTTAAGATTGTGATGTTGGCTCTTTGGATCCTGAAATGAGAGAATGATGTGATCGCTGTGTGATCCTGCATTAATACTAATTTCTAAGTGTGAGAATATTGATTTACATATTATGATTGGCAATAGTTATTGTATTACCAAGATGATTGTTGAGTTATTTGATTTTGCAAGATTGTTTGTGGTCTGCCATCTGCACCTCATGTGGATACTTTCTCAGTTAAACTTGCTGTGCAGTGTGTGAGACTTACCATTCAGTGAACATATCTCAGAAGTAGTTGTTAACATGCTGCATTGTCTTGTCCCTTGTAGACTAGTACATTACAGTGCACATGCAGCCATACAGAGTCATTATCTGCATATGCTGCAGTGGACACACCCATACAGGGGCTCCATTGTTATGTTTGAAACACATATGTATCTGTCCTCTTATGAGAGTGATATTTGAGCATCCTGGATTGCACTGTGTAAATATTTTACATATATTCCTATTAATATCCATAAAGCCTGCATATCCCTCTCATAATTGTACAACATTTCCATTTTCTGTGTGTTATCTATGTCTGTGTGGTGTAGATGTATGTGTATGTTATGGTATGATGTTGTATGAGATATTCACCATTTTGGATGCTTGGATCCTGCATATCCAACAGGCCTGGTAGTCCCACAACAACAGCAGTTGAGATCCATTTCCTTAGCATTCTCTCCCACTGATTGTATTGTATGTCGATTGGGGGGTGCCACCGGTGGCTCTGGCTGCCCTGGCCTCCTCCGCCATCTTCTTATTCTACTTTTGCCCGGCTCTCATTATAGCTATGCCTCACTGACTTGACATCCCTTATGGCAAACCCCAGATCAGTGACCTTTGCCACCAACGTTCTCCAAGCCTGGGACCTCTTTCCAGGCCTCACAACTCTACTACCACCAATGATATGGTAGTTAGCACATATGTTCTCAAGGAGAACAGTCATCTCATCATAAGAGTAGTTGGGGGCCATGTGCCTGGGTACAGCTTCTTGCTCCCCTAACTGTGCCTGAGGTTCCTGCACCTCCTGAACGTTCCCTGAGACTTGTCCTTCCCTGCCACTACCTCCTTCCTTGGATCAGGCCTCACACCCATTGCTCCTTCCTTATGTGTGCCTATTGCTGGGGGCACGTCATTCCCTCCCCCAATCTCACCTTGGCCTCTACCTCTACTGGGCCTACCTCCTCCAATCCCTCCCTCCTGCGAGCTCCCTCTACCTCCACTCCCTGCCTACTGCATACCCTCTCCCTCAATTTGTCCTCCTCCCATCCTCTTGCTATGATGTTACACTGACACTCCTTCTATCCTCTTCTCCTACTCCTCCTAATCTCCTCCCCTTCTCTACAATGATGCTACCCTCATACTCTTTCTATCCTCCTCTCCTCCTCTCCACCAACTCTCCCTCTCTCCTCTCCCTCCTCAAGATATAATAAACCAAATATAAGGGTAAATAATAAAGATATATTACTGTATGTTTTTGAAGTAAAATTAAAAAGCGTGTACTATATGTCTAATATATGGGTGGTAAAGGGGTGTATGGGTGCTGTGTATGTATACATATGTGTATTGTTACTCTATATGTTTGTAAATAATTATGTGTTATCAGTATTATGTGTTAAAGAATTTAAGTGGGTTATAATTTACTTATAGACAATATGAAAAACACCATAAAGCTCCTTCTCTCTTTCAAACACACACACAATCAAAAGCCCTCCAAACGCTTGAGAACTGCTTGACTACCTCCTCAGCTTCAACACAGTCTTTGTGAGCCTTTGGACAAGGCTTTCATAGGCTGTACCTGGAAGTTAATTAGCCTCTTTGCATTTCCCATTGGTTTCTATGGCTGCTGCATAGCCGTTACTGATGTTTAATTGTGATTGCAACAATGGTTTTGGCGGGTACCGTAAATCCAGCCCCATCACTCCTACGAACAAAAAGCATGCTTTACGGATGTCGGCAGAGTGATCATTTGTAATTTGTGTGTGTGTGGATGGGATGCTTTACATCCATGTTTAACATAGGGGAAAAAAACTCTGCAGCCCGATCTACGTCAGTGCCATATATTAGAGCACTTGATTTACATGGACGCCATTTTATTTCCTTGAGGCTGTAGCCAAATCCATTACCAATGCTATGTACTTACCCTTAGACCTAGGTAAACAATAAATATGAATGTTTGTCATGTACTTCACTTTGGGTTTTGTTGGGATCTGTGTTGATTCAAAGATTAAACACATTAAAAAAAACAGCTTTCTGGTCTACGCACGGAGGCCCATAAATGATAAAAAGACACTTTTTTAATCATACTGAAAATGCCAGAAATAATTTCTTTAGCAACCAAGGCCATTTAAGGCCTCAGTTATGTTGGAAAATCTTGGAAAAAGTTATATTGTACATTTGAGCTCCATAAATCCTTATTGTAATTTGTTACTTTTTATTGTATATCTACTTGAGATATCTTACCCCTAATTGAATCTTACTTCATTATAATTTTTCAGATGGACATGTACTAACTCAACAACATAATTCTGATTTGCAAACATATAGCATTAGTGGAGCGGGATGTCTAATGGCATAGGCTTCGCTTTGACCAGTCCAAGTACTTTTAACTCTCCAATAACTAGGGAGACTTTCACTAGAAATTTCTGTATTATATTATTATATAGCAGTGGTTCTTTAAATGTCCGGCCCTTCTATATTATTCTACCAACAAGCTCAGTTTCAACACATTGAATTTTATAAAAACAAGCAAAGTTTGAAAAAAATTAGAAAGAACATGTTAAGAAAAGATTACTAATGTCAACAAAGTAAGCCTCACTATTTCAGGGATATAAAACGTCTAATGTTAATTTATTTTCACTTATGTATTTTTTTGTATTTTGATAACAAATACATTTCACATTTAAATATGTGTCATGAAAGTAAAAGAGCTCTCTTAAAGAGAGATACAAATAAGTAACATTTAAATATTGTGTTAGAAATAGTACAATTTGGATGTGCTAGAATGAAAAATGTACAAATTATGGATATTATAAATAATAGTTTTATGACATATTGTAATTCTATGAAAAAAAAACTAAAATGATTTAATCTATTTTTGTCCATAAAAAAGAGAGATTTTTCTGTTTTACCCACTGAGAGAGAAAAAATCTGAAGATGCAGAGGAAAGTTGGCATCATCAAAAATAGGAATGATATTTATTCTCTCACCCATGAGTTTGCATGGGTATTTGAACACTGATGAGAGAAAGTTAGATCACAGAATTTGCTAAGGTAGGTAGCTGGAAGCCATTGAACTCAAGCAGTTTTATGTGGCTGAATAAATACATTTTCCAACTCAGCCCATTTTGATGAATTCACAGCTATCTGTGCCTGCTGGGATGCTCTACAGCATTTAAAGAGAATTTAAGAAGATAATCCGCCACAGGATTTGGCTGTATATTATTTTTTTTGGAGATTTTATGGATTTTGTTTGCCCAGATGAATTTGAAGATTGTTGGTCAGTATTGCAAGACACTGAAATAAAAGGATCAGCTAGAGAAATACTGATATTTACCAAAACATTTTTCTGACATTTTACTGTTCTAGATTTTATTGTAAAAATGTATAGTAATATTTTTAAAAAAAATGTAACATTACCACCAAAATCTGTGTTTTATATTAACAAAAACAAATAATTTTGCATTTAACTTAAAATCTTCACAGTTCACTTTTTAGAACATATATTGTATTGCTGCGCATTTCAGTCTAGGGAAGATAATGTTCAGTTATTTTATATCTAGAAGGAATGTACTGATCTTGTAACTGTGTTTTTAAAATAGCTCAGGAAGTTCCTTATAATAAAAGCTAATGCCTGTTTTTTTTTGTAACCAGGACAACATAAAAATTAAATATACCCCTGTTAGGATTGCTAAAGTCAAATGCAGAAGTGCTTACTCTTCCCAGTAAGGCCACCATACATGCTGATTAGGATGATTTATACAATGCATTAAGTTTATTTCATAATAGACTGCTACTGCTAATAATGTATTGTACAACGTCCACTTTCACAATAGGCAATGCTATGTAATTGAACAAACTTGCTATTTTTTCTTTATTTTTTTTCTATTTCAGATAGTTGTATACTTAGGTTTTACATGTAAACAACATTTTAACCACAGTGTGATTGGTTATACTCAACCAAAAATCTCAACTGTTGACCAGTTGTTAGTTTTGATCACACTCTCTCATAATTCAAATATTTTAAATGCCTAAAGAATGGAATATATTTGCATTCCCTTCTGCGGAGGCTCAGATAGTGACACTGGGCCTAATACCATCCAACTTGGAGTCACTTGTGCAGAGGCCAAGCCAGTGACACTGGGCAAAATACCATCCAACTTGGAGTCACTTCTGAAGAGGCTCAGCCAGTGACACTGGGCCCAATACCATCCAATTTGGACTCACTTCTGCAGAGGCTCAGCCAGTGACACTGGGCCCAATACCATCCAACTTGGAGTCACTTCTGCAGAGGCTCGGCCAGTGACACCGAGCCTAATACCATCCAACTAAGTAGAGACACTGACCATCTGGCATCTTCCATTCATTAAAGATATACTGTAAAAGTGTAATATATATACACTGCTCTTAAAACAGATATACTGCAGAACAAATCATACTTCTTAATTCTTTCTTTCTCTTGGAATCCTGTAAAAAGCAACATAAGAGATAACAGAGCAAGAAATCTGGACAAGTCCAGGCTGGATCATAGTTCTTTAAATCTGGGACTGTATCTTCAAAGCGTGGGCATCTGAGCAGCTGTGGGTGAAAGAAACATTTTCTTCTAAAAGAGGGATTATACCTCTATAAAAAGGATAGTTGGAAGGAATGCCTTCCTTGTAGTGTGATAAAAGAATTACAAAGTTATTATTATTATTATTATTATTATTATTATTACTCTTTATTTAAAAAAGAATCAACATTTTCTGTAGTGTTTTTTACAAGGTTACAGGCAGAATCAGAACGATGAGTAAATTACAAAGGTAAAACAAATTGTAAAGTATGAAGAAATACAAATACAGCATAATATAAAAAGGCAAAGTGTCCTCAAATGCGTAATAATTTGAGTATGTTACTGTTAGAGCTATTAAATGCAGAAAAATGTACTCCTAATTTATGGAGATGCTATAAAGGGGCATGCTCCCGATTCCTTTCCATTGGTGGTGTTGGAGTTTATTTCTTTTCGTCATGAATATTGGCTTTGTGAATGTTTTTCTTTCATTTATCACCATGTATTCTAAATTAATTAATCATTTACAATATCATGAACATGTCAAAGTGATAAAATCAAACCAGTTAACTGAGAGTTTTCTTAAACTGGTTTAAAAAACAACAACTCATCTAAAGAAAGGAATATCTTAAATTGTCCACCATGGCACCCATGAATACTTTTCATAGAAGGACATTGTAACTAGTAAAACCATTACATTTATAATATTATGATGTTTAATAAAATATGTTGATATTAATTATTGCAAATTAAAAACTATGATTTATTTATAATGACCCTACTGCACCTGGTATATGCACTTACAAATTGCTCTTTGTTTATCTCTAAGTCTTCCTACAGCATTGTCTTAAAGGGGCGTAGAACTCCCAATTTTTTTATCACATATTTTATTTTAGAACTCATTATTATTCATTAGTGAATAGAAGTATAAAAAATGTGTTATGTATTAAACTTTAGTAACCTGAAGTGTTGAAAAAATTCACAAAAAGTTACAGTATTTGATTTTCCTCTGACCAGACCTATTTAACTATAACAATATGGATAGAAAATTATTTCATAAGTTATTTATTTTATTTTTTATGATTTTGATTAGTTTTCTTTATGGCATACAATTACTTGAAATCCAGATATGGTGATAAACTGTCCCTGAGGAATGAGTCTTCTACTTTCTTCACATATCATGTAGGTACTTTGTAGCTTGTGTTTGGAATATGTGATGCCAAACCTATGTATTATTCAAGGACATTTACCAAGCTGAGATTTCATTAAAATAATTTAGATAACACATCTTAAAAGTATAAAAAAATTGTAGCCTCAATAATTACTGTACAATGCAGCAATTGTACACTAAATTGTGGTGTAAAAGGACTTTTAGTTTAACAATGGATACATATTGTTGTATGTTTAAAACATATATGAAGGTATATAATCATTCAGGTGATTAGTCTTGCATGTGGGTTGTTGTCATCAAGCTGGTCACAACATAGAGCAGTATTTTGTGAATGTCAATGTCATATACACACTATTAGTATGCATGTAGTACATGTGTGGGTTGGATGAAATAATTAAGCACTTTTTTGTGCAACATAACAGACTGGGATTATACAACATAGACCTCTAAATCAAATTGTTGGGCTTTTTGATATCCTTGGATCTTACATATAATTTTCATCATTAGCATTCGGCCATCAAAGACTTGACTTGTGGTTCATCTAGTGTTCTCTGGAGAAGGAAATAACATGCCTCTTCTGCTATGCTCAGTATATTTTCTCTAAGCCATCGACACACACAATTAGCATATCCCACTTTCTCTACATTACTGACAATTCTTCTATGCCCTTTATTTCCCCTTCTATCTGTTCCCTAGTGAATCTTGTTTTTCTAAATAACCAACAAAGGGTTACAAATATTGTGTGAGATTTTTCATGGGGCAAGTGACTCACGTGTGGCCCTTCAAGTGAAACTGTTGACCCTCATTGATGTAGGCTGTAATCACATGTAGCTTTGGACCTTTCACTCATCCAAGAATAGCTCATCACATTGCCATGTGTATTATCTCATTGAACAAGGAACACTGTGAGTGATCTAGAGAGTGTATATACTACATGTCAACACTTTGAAATGTTTGATATTTGCATATTCTTATTTGTTCATGATGTTAGAAATTGCTGTCCTTTTTGTGACCCACAGTATAATGGCAACCACAACACATATTTTAAATATCCTGGATGAGAAGACTGTCAAGCCCTTAAACTATTTGACTAGTGACTCCAGCTATAACACCCATTAGTGCATTCTCTCCCTTAATTAGGAGGGAGTCCATATTTTGTTCAGGTTTGGCCAGAACACAAATATTAGAACATATTACAAAACTGAAAATGAGGAGAAATAAATGTATGTGTTATAATCGTTCTTGATGACAGAGTCCATAGTTATCAACATCCAATATACTCTATACTAAATAATTCACTCTAGTCTACCATCTTATTGTGTACATAAAGAGCCACAAACTTACACCCTAAATACATTGAACAACAGACACATTATTTTAATGAGTGCACAAAATGAGTGCACTTCTGTTAGTCTAACTCTGAGACCAGGACTATTTAAGGTATGTTTTCAGGCAAACTCTCTACCTTTCCACGAAGCATGTCCTAATTCTGGGAAATGCTACTTTTTAGGTTTTCCTCAAATGTAAAAATATATACAAAATAGGTGGCTCAGGTATATTTGATATGGAACCAATGTATATATAAAGGTGCTCCTAAGGATATAGAATATGTAACATAGAAGCAAATCTTTTATTTTAAAACTTAACTTTTAATAATGTATTAAAAATGTTAAAAATATGAACAGACGCAGAATTGCAGTGGATTGGGAATCTCCGATTAGTACAGCATGTATATTAAGCAACTGCGAGATGTAATTCATAATTGATGGAATCACTACATCATTCTAATACTCCAGATATATACATAAAAAAAAGCGCTGAGTATAGCTAATATAATAGGTGTTTATCAAGATATATGAATAAAATGCTCAGTGAGACATAAAGTGCCAAAAAACTAAAGTGCCATCATCTCTTGAAGTAAAACAATATATTAGGACAATCTATATAAATAGAATGATTCTGTGTGTATGGTACACTTGATTCTTTATATATGTTTTGTGCATATACTTGTATATATACACATTTGAGGTTAGATTATGAGTATTAACCAGTATGTGTCTAATATTGCTCCCTTAATGCAATTGCCAAAGAAATTAGTTATTGGAGTTTACTATTATAATAAAATTGTCTGAGAAAACGCTTCAGTGTAATACTGTTGTGGTTCCTGCTATTTACTCCAATAATGCCTGTACTACACTCTTTATTATTTAAAATTCTACCTACAGTGCCCCTCTATGATAACTTTATCTTACTTCTGTAACTTTCTTATATTGGATGGGGTATGGGACATTATCTAGGGGCCTATGTTAGTTCAATGATTCCGGCTGCTACTACTGCAGGAACAGGCCGCGATACAGACGCCACGCTATGACATCATCTGATCGCGACGGTGTGCCAGCGCCTGACCTGATGCACGTTTCAATTATTTCCTCAGGGGTCAGCATGAGTCTAATACTACCTTCTATTTATAGACTGGCGTTGCCATAGTAATCAGTTGCATATATTAATTAAAAACAAAACGCGTCAAAATTATGTATGTTATTCTCTGTCATCTTTATTTACAACTATATACAACTATATACATAAAACTATATAGAACTATATACATAAAATATATCACCAGACATGGACCTATAATACTGAATATATTATTTACATCCTCATTTGTATTGTAAGATGGTTCATATCATTTGTATTAATCGGAGATTCCCAATCCACTGCAAATCTGCGTCTGTTCATATTTTTATTTTTTTTATATATTATTAAAAGTTAAATTAAAAAAAATATATTATTCTCTTTTGAGATTGAAGATTTGAGGTGTGCCCTGTAAGGGGATCTATTTTTCTACTTTTGCTTCTAAGTTTCCTCAAATGTAGCATCAGAATTGTATATATATATATATATATATATATATATATATATATATATATATATATATATATATAAAATGAGTTGGCTCTGGTGGGGGGCAACATAAAAAGAGATTTGGCGACCCGCTTCACGGGGGGGCTCATTATCTTTTTGGCACCAGGGCTCTCCATTTACTGGCTTCCACTCCTTGAGACAAGCTGCTCAACTGGAAGTTTCGGAGTTGCTGTTTCAAAGTAAGTTAAATATTGAACAGTTTTTATAAATCATTGAATAGAGTTTTTTATATATAAAAAAAGAATGGTGCCTAATTTAAACATCTACCTTCTGCTATTAGCACAGTGCAGTAGCCAACCCCAGGTTATATGTACTTGACAAATAAATCTCCTTCAGGGTACGTTCATAGCTGCACTAAGCATTCTTGTCCACCAGAGTCAATACCAGAAGACCATACAGCTCTGGAATCTGCCACCAAATAAGTACCAAATCAGCAGAGCACTTCAGACTACAAGGAGGGAGATCATGTGGCTCTATAGGTTATTCATCTGTCTAGGCTATGAGGTGTTTTACACCTAAGCACTAGACACCATTGCTACACTATCCAGACACTGAAATACTGCCTTGTCTTTCATCACCGGCTAGAAATGAAAACTCAGCAGTCTACAGCTGTATGTTTTGAGATGGCTTTTTATAACTTTTTAATTAGCTGTTGCTTGATGAGGCAGTACCTGAATCAATCACAAGTCCAAAAACATTAATTGAAAATAGTACCTTCCTCTCTGTAGTCTGTACACATCCATTAGATGATTGTTACATGTTTAATTTATAAAATCACTAACATTCAATTTCATCCATTTGTACAAAAATGTTACCTTATGATTTTCTTTTTGTATTTTAACTCATTTCAGTGCCAATCTGTCTAATGAAACCACATATTTCAGAAACCACCTTATTAGTCAAATTGCCTTTGAATTTTGCTCATGTGTTTTTCTTCTACACTAAAGGTCTTATTTTACTATATATTATTTATCATTTTTATAACATTTTTTGTTTATGTGGGCATATAACAAAATCATAATTTACATTTAGGATACACTGAATAGTGAGCCTGCCGCTCCCAGAAAATGTGCTACCAAATAAGAGAGGGAAATGGGAGAATATCTGTTTGGAGAAAAGCCTTGGTATAGATGACTGGAAATATCTGACCCTTTATTGAATTAGAAGGCAATATAACTATGTTTATGACTGTGTTGTTTGCTTCATATAAAAATGTTATTGAAAAGTTGTGCTGCCTAGCCTTGGGTCTTTTTGGTCTAGGGAAAATACACCACTGATTATTAGATACCATTTTGTTTGCTTGTATGTGTATTAAACAATCATTGGTAAACATAATAATTACTAAACATAATAAGCAAAATGTTTTAGAAAGCAAAAAAGATAAACACAAACCTCATATTTTGCAAATGTTGTATGCCATTATTCAGTACTGTATGGCTTCATTTTGCTTTCTTCCCTGCTCTTCCCTATCACTATCTCAGTTGGGTCTGTCCTTGTAAACGAATGAGCTTCCATTAGCCTTGCTTAAAACACTGGCAGATGTAGTTGCCAATATTCCATTCTGCTGTCAGAAACTTACTATGTACTCAAAGTTTTCTTCCATCTTAGGAAGTTGATCTGCTGAAACCAAAATGGAAGATTCCATAGAAGAAGAATTGCATATAAAAGATAGTAAGTTTGCGGTTGTATTATTTTTAGTACATTTTAAACACATTTCAGATTTTTTAGGTGTAGTTTTTTAAAATAGTAGTTTTTAAAAATATTACAACCATGGTCCTTTAAATTAGATATTTGTATGGAGTATGTATGTATAAAATAATCTTCAGTGCAGTCAATCAAAAATGTATGTTTATTACCACTCTATATTTTTTTTCCATTTAAAAAAACAAACAAACAACAAATGGCACATTTATTTCTGTTTATTTTCCTTGTCTAAGACTAACCTCTTTTCCATGTATATTTAGTGCCATCACATTCTTTTGTGTCTAAAACACTAGGTATGCCTGATTGGTCATGGTCACTACTACATTATTCTTTCATTCCCTCTTGTTTTCTAGCCATACTTTTATGCACCTAACATGGTGATGTGTCAAAGCAATTTTGCAATGAAATTGACACAAATAGGATAACTTCCATCTTGTGCCTCAAAGGACTGTTGTAATTGCAAAATGTCTAAAGCACCTCAAGATACGTTTTATGTTCTTTATAGAAAGATGCATACATAATTCATTCAGGTTTTCAAGAATAATGCTCATTGATAAATAAACAATAACTTACATATTCATTTCATTCACTGTACACATCTAAATAAGATATTATTTATTACCGATTTTTCATGTGCTATGTATATGAGCAAAGTCAAAATGTCTCTAGTGTCATAAAGGATAAATATAGGAGCAAATCTAAAGGATACTAGCATCCAGAGATAAAAAAATACTTATAGATAAAGGGATATTGTAGACGTATATCTACTCTATTGAAGAACTGTCCTTGATAAATGAGAATTTGTTTTACAAAGTAATACAAATCAATATAGCCTTTCCACACAATTGAAAAGTGGCTACTAAAACTGGAAATGTGTTCATTATGATAAAAGGAAGTTGCATAAATTCACAGCCACACCCCCCTGGGTCAGCAACAGAAAGAAACAGTCCAGCAAAAAAATGGAATTCTGTAATAAATAATATTTGAATATTAAAGGGAAATATTTATTTATTAATATTATTAGCACTAGCGAATTGCCTGTCAAAAAATGACGGCAATGAAATGGTAAGGTAGCTAATGCTGTTTGGTGTGTAATAATGAAATATGTAATCCATTAATAAATGAATATACTTTACCTATTTTGAAGCATTGTGTTGAAGAGCTGCAATCTGTTTTGATGTTGCTGCAGCATTAGTGGTGTGGAGCTGCTGTGTAAGCGTGCTGAATGTGTGCAGTGTAATACTGTGCTTGTGCGAGACCAAACTGTTAGCGTAGTCGTGTACTTCCGCATTGGTGTAAAATGGCGGGTAATGTGGGGTATGCGTGTTAGTGGAATATCCGTAGGTCTTTTGTGGTGTTTTGCGAGTTTCTTGTTGTGTTTTGCGAGTTTCTTGTGGTGTTTTGCGTGTTTAGAGTGCTGTAGCCTCGTTTTCGTTTTGTTCAGCTGCCATTTTTTCTGTCGCTTAGAGAATGTTTTAGTGTCTAAACTCTTTTATTTTGAGTGAAATGAAGGTGTAAGTTGTTTTTTTTTGAGGTCCTGGATGCTCCCTCTTGCTGTAGGTAAGCTTTTTATGTATGTGCTGTGTGTATTGATTGTGTTTTTAATTTTGTAATATTCGCGAGTTGCGTCCGATTGTTGCGAGGTCGTAATGTGTGTTATCGTGTCTCGTATGTTGTTTGCGTTGCAAAGGTAAAGTTTGCGAGGGTCGCAGTTGCTGGTAAGGAGCGCCTTTGGAGCTCCATGCCAGCAACCGAGGCCCTCGCCCGCAGGGCTCGCTACACGAGGGCCGCGGCTCGCTGCGCGAGCCTGCAAGCATGAGCAACAGCTCGTATGCTCACAACTATATATGTGATCCTTTATTTGTAACGCTCCAACATATTCCGTAGCGATATTCAGGAGCTACGTATAAGGCAAAGACAATATTAGCACAATGCAAAATAATGAAGGTCCCTGTCTATTTTGACCAACTTATGAGATGTGGATCCTATTGTCCCAATAGTTCAGCAATAAAGTAAATTTCCCCCATAAAAAAACTCGTCATTTGTTTTATAAGTTTTAAATGTGAAACTTTGTAGCGTTGTCATTTTAGTCCTCTTATGGATTTACCAGTGTAATAGGCTTCCCTGATACACTTCAACGTTATAGAAAGTTCCTGTGTCTTTAACCATTACAGCGTTGTTTTTTGGAGTGTCAATAAAGTTAAAATAAATTCAATATAGGAAAAATTGTGATCACGGTGGTGCTTTAAGAGTTTTTTTGCAACTATGTATAGTGTCTTTTAAAGAGCAGTGAACAAAATGTCTTCGATAAATCACTTTTTGCTACCAAATATAGTAGGTAAATTGGGCAACTTTTCAATAAAGATTGCGTTTTTTAAAAACAAAGTTTTTTATAAAGTTGTTTATCTTATTGGACGTGAAAACACACTGCAGTATGTTATTAACTTACACTGGATATTTAACTTGAAAAGTATATTCATGTTTAAAGCCTGTAAGAACAATTAATTTAATGCTGCTGTTTATGACTTCCAAAAGGTAATGGGTTAATCTACAAAGGTATTATGTATACAAATGAACACAAATTAGCATCCTTATTATTAAGCATAGAAAGGTGATCCAGTTCCACATTTGACTGAACATAACTAAAAAATATAAATGTCTAATTCTCCAGGGGCCTATATATAAATAGCAGAATTAAAGTCTTTGAAAATTAGTTTTCATTGCAGCCACATATTCAGCTCAAACTGCTCAAAATTAACATAACAGAACAAAAAATCATGGGAAACACATGTGTAATTGAAATTTTCATAATGGCACAAATTGTCCTATTTGTTCTGCCAATTTAAAGATATTTATCTGTTTTAATGTAATTAGGCATTTTATGTCCTATGGAAGGAAGTTGGCTTCTCCTTGTTTGTTGGACTACAATTTCTCATAAATACAGCTACTATCTCTGCCGCTATGCGCATGGGGCACATCTATTAATATGCAAGAAGTTAAAGGAAATTTCAAAAACAAACATACCGTATATACTCAAGTATATAAAAAGGGCCCCCTCGGCTTATACTCGAGTCACTCCCCCTAGTGTCTCTCTAACCCCCCCCGTGTCTCTCTACCCCCCCATGTCTCTCTAACCCCCCGTGTCTCTCTAACCCCCCATCCCCATGTCTCTCTACCCCCTGTGTCTCTTTCCCTCACCCCTCCTCATCAACCCCCTTCCTCCTCATCAACCCCCCTCCTCCTCAACCCCCTCCTCCGGCACCCGGTATATGCTAATGACGCGGCGCGCATGTGACGTCACATGCGCGCCAGGGTCAAGACGGAGCAGAGGCCGGAGAAGAAGCAGGTAAGTGAGGGGGAGGTATTTAGAGGGGAGACAGTGAGGAGGGGGTTGAGGAGGGGGTTGATGAGGAGAAGGGGGGTTGAGATTGGGGGGGGTGAGGAGGGGGTTGATGAGGAGGATGGAGGTTGCGGAGGGGGGTTGAGGTTGGGGGGGTGAGGAGGGGGATGAGGATGGGGGGTTGAGGATGAGGATGGCGGGTTGAGGAGGGGGGTTGAGGAGGGGGTTAATGAGGAGGAGGGAGGTTGAGGTTGAGGAGGGGGGTTGAGGTTGAGGGGGTGAGGAGGGGGTTGATGAGGAGGAGGGAGGTTGAGGAAGGGGGTTGAGGTTGAGGGGGGTGAGGAGGGGGATGAGGATGGGGGGTTGAGGATGGGAGTATGAGGAGGGGGTTGATGAGGAGGTGGGTGAGGAGGGGGTTGATGAGGAGGAGGGAGGTTGATGAGGGGGGTTGAGGTTGAGGGAGGGGGATGAGGATGGGGGGTTGAGGATGAAGGGGGTTGAGGAGGGGGGTTGAGGATGGGGGTTTGAGGAGGGGGTTGATGTTGAGGGGGTGAGCAGGGGGTTGAGGATGGGGGGGTTGAGGATGAGGATGGGGGATTGAGGGGGGAGGATGAGGATGGGGGGTTGAGGGGGGAGGATGAGGATGGGGGGGGTTGAGGAGTGAGGTTGAGGGGGGGTTGAGGAGGGAGGATGAGGAGGGGGTTGAGGATGAGAAGGGGGTTGAGGATGGAGGTTGAGGAGGGAGGTTAAGGATGAGGAGGGAGGTTGAGGTTATGGAGGGGGGTTGAGGTTATGGAGGGGGGTTGAGGATGGGGGGGTTGAGGATGAGGGGGGAGGTTGAGGATGAGGAGGGAGGTTGAGGATGAGGAGTGGGGTTGAGGAGGGAAGTTGAGAATGAGGAGGGGGGTTGGGGAGGGTGATAAGGGAGGGGAGAAGAGACACAGGGAAGGGAGATGGGAGAAGAGACACGGGAGAGAGAGGGGGGACACAGGGGGCAGCACATTTCCCACCCTCGGCTTATACTCGAGTCACTAATTTTACCCAGGATTTTGTGGTAAAATAGGTGCCTCAGCTTATACTCGGGTCGCCTTATACTCGAATATATACAGTAATAATTTTTTCATATATCAGTTTAATACTTCACAGTTTTTGTTTTTCTTAGCAAAATGTACAACCCAAGGTTTTAGAAGGTGTTCTTTTGAAAAAAATAGACTTGATCATTGACAACATAATGCAACTATTATATGCAATGTTGCTTTACTGGGTCAGCCTCTGACATTTTGTTCAGTAAGATTGTTGCTTCTTACCTACAAAGCTCTCCACAATACATTACCATCCTAAATCTCACATCTGATCTCCAAATATTCCCCTATTTGCTTATTCTACTCTGCTGAGGACATATGGCTTTCTTCGCCCATCATTACTTCCTCTTAATCTCTTCTCCAGGATGTCTCCCATGCTGCCCACTAAACCCTAGTGAATGTTCTGCCTCTCTCTCCCACACTCATCACAACTTCCAACACTCTCTGAAACCACATCTATTCAGAGAAACCTTCAAACTTGTTTCCTAATATCAACTAATCTAGACATTGAATGCTTCCTGTTCATGGATTCTGCAGTCTTGATGTATCCCCAACAAGCAATATGCTCTCCATTTTGTAAGCTCCCACAGCAGCAGGGCTCTCAGCCACTTACATTACATTATTAAATGGTTTTTTTTTTCATATCTGTATTATATCTTCACTTTGCTCAATGTACTTAGTACTGCTCTATATTGTAGCTGCTTTATAAATAAATGGTAATAATAATAATTATTATATTCTTAGATTTTGAACACATTTTCATTCTGGCTTCCACAAAGGAGTGAAAACTTGAAATAGCATAAACTCGACCATGTTTATGAACACTGTAACTGCACATGACAGTTTAAAAATAAAAGGCTAATTCATTTTTTCTTACTTTGTAAAAATATTTTGGCCATTATCAATACTATTCAAATCTTCAAACGTGTATATGAAAAATATGGAATTTCACATAATTTGCAAGTATACTCAAAGACTTATTTTGAATAACAAATATAAGCAAAAAAATGCAGAATTTTAAACAGGACAGTGTGTTGCCATAACATTTACTTAAAGGGATATCTAAGTGAGCTAGATTAATACATTTCTGCACTCTGTAGGCAAAAAGCAGCCTATGTGTATGCAGCACATCTCATATAACATTTTATTTTGATTGATATCTGAAAATCCCTCTAATGATTATGTTGACACCCCCAGGGGGTGTCTACACAACTTCCTGGTGGCCCCCCAATCAGCATGCAGCACCCAGGAAGCAATATTAACCCACTTTTTACCTGCTGTTGCTTGCTCAGCCAGTCTCCTTACAGCTTCCTGTCACATGTCAGTGATACACTACATTTCCCAGGCTCCTTTGCCTATATATCCCATGTTGCTTTGCACCACAGCCAATAGGAGAGCAGTGTTGTCACTGCTGGTATATGACTCATCCCTGCTTCCTGGCTATGCTGTGTGGTGTTACCATCTGAAATCATTCTCTAACCGGATTGACCAAAACAAATTGGAGGGCGTATTAACCTTAATTTTAAACCAAAGTCAGAAATTACAATAGATTTTGCTAACTTCAAGCTAAGTGTTTAAATGTTTATTTGGGTATTTTTTCATGCAAACATTTTTTTTCATACACTTCTGAATCTCCATCAGATGCATTCATAATCCAGGAAACTTAGATATCCCTTTAAGTATACTAAAGCATGTAGCTAAGCTATAGCAAGAACAGAATAACACAAAGTGTAGAGATATTAGATGAGTCCGTCTTCACCAGGTTCTTCACACCAAGTGCAGGGTTCCAATGCGTAATGTCATTCATACTTGATGCCCCAGCAATAATAACAATGAACCCAATACATATTGAGCAATAAAACCATCATGCACAGGTTACCAGGAATCCTACAAATAAATAGAAATATATTTATATGACATGACGTAGTTGGGTAGCTAATTTTTCATTAAAAGACAGTACTACACTACATCATCAGAGCACTGGCAACTAAGTGACAAACCTCTTACATTTTTTAAAACTAAGCATACTTTACTATTTTATGTGTATTTATTTAACCCAGTTATTCCTCTTACAGCTCTCCCTCTGGAAAACAGTTGTCTTGTCTCTGCAGCTCCTGAAAGGGACACAAATTCACTGCAAAATTCACACACTCCATATGGTGTAACAAAAAAAAAAAAGCTTTTTCCTTTGCTTTCTCAAGGCAAAAAAACAAACAAAAAATGAAGTTTGTTATTTTGGATAATGAAACATATAAACATCTTGAGGGACCTTTTAACGTATGGTACTTTAATGACCTGAGAGAGCCAAGCATTTTTCTGATTAACAGCCCCATAATCTTAACACCTCCTGTGATGTAGCAAAACTGGACATTCAACCAAGATAATTAGACACATCTCAGTTGATAGGAGGCTGTAAAATTTATATCTGTACAACTTCAAACTATTATAAAATAGAAAGCAGCATTAATTGAAACATGTTTTACAGGTTATCCCATGGGTATCATGCAGGGCAGTATTCTTGAACACAGGTCCCAATTAATTAGCACAGCAAATGTCCTGGTTAAACATAAAAAGTACAAATATAAATATAATTGTTATTGGATGGAAATTTTAGTTAACTGAGATGGAAAGTTTGATATTTTAAGGATAAATTCTATAACAGACCTCTCTTTAACTCTCTTTACTAAGGACCATTAATCTACAGTGGGGGTCATATTGAAGAGGAGCATCACCATTTGTTATCACATTACTGCAGATAAACAACGGATGTCCCATATAATCAATGGTAGACAGTAGTAATGACAATAACACCTCAAACATCATTAGTCTTCAAGTTTGGCCCTTGAACATAATCTACTCAAAAAAAAAAAAAAAAAAATCAGGAGCTCCTCAAACCCATATGTGTGAAAAACACCTAATAATTTCAATTTAATGTCAGTCTTTAGTCATTTCCAAGGGCTGAAGATGAGGATAAATTTTCTAAAATTTTAACCTTTAACATTTCACTTTGATCAAAGTAACGAATATGCAACATGATTTGAACTATTTTGTGATTTATTTTTCAATTTTGACTAAGGCAACAAAACATATTCAAATAAAATTAAGGCATTACTTGAGAAATAGCTCTTAGTGACTCTCTAATAGGACCTAAGCATCATATGATGCAGAAATGAATTGGTTGAAGAAGCCAGCTATGTCTGAAAGCAATATGTAAACTAGCAAGAAACAGGGAACTGATTCTTAAATCAAACATCATTTAACCAGATCTTCAACATTTTTGAGTGATATACATTATTATTGTAATACTTTCATACAATAATATCAAATATTTCCATATAATCAGATAAATCTTAAATTGATATTTTCAGTGACTTATTTCCTTGCAAATTATAATTTTTTACTAAAAATATAGCATTATATGTAATAAACTAGCACTTCTAGAAAAAATGTGTTCATTATGTATGCAGTAAACACTATAAATGACTCCAATATATTTAAAATGTAACATCATGATAGCAAATAATTTTTTTCTTAAACAGCAACTACTATTAATGCCGATTTTGCATTTTTCATACGGAGGTGATTCATTAAGGCCCTTTTCTTGGCATCTTAATAGCTGCTATGAACATGTGACAGAATAAAGAATTTAAACAGGGCACATTATTAGAAAATGAACCTGCCACTTTATATGAAATAAAACCTTCATTACATTTTAAAGTAACGTGCATGGTGAATACTTGATTCTATTTCTATTTTATGACTAAGTGGCGGGATTATTGCAGCCAAAGACATAGGATTACATACAAAATGTACTATCTTTCTTATTGTCAACAGCCAGTAAGTCGGTGAGCTACAGAGTATATCTGCATTCTGTCACCACAAAGCATTTACTTCACACATATATCTGCACTGTCAATCTTACTGTGGATAAACAAACAGAGTCAGTGCAATGTGTATGTAAGAGCAATACTAATGGAATATGATTGTGTTCGGTTATCTGTGTCTGCCAGAAAGATACTAACATGCAAAGCCACCCACAAAGTAAAGCCTTCAGTTTAAAAATACTGTTCAATGTATTACTGATAAATCTAATGTCTAACATAACATTGCCAGTTTATAGCCATCCAGTTTTGTCTGCCCTGCTCAGTTTGTCGCTATAATGATCATTTTTACATAACCTTTTCCTCTTTGGGAATCTCTTTACCAAAAATAAACAGGATTTGTTCAAATGAGCAGTGGTAATTAGAATTCTAGGGCTACCAATGGGAGAACACTGGGATTAAGTGTGTAGCTGGAATTATTGATATTAAATTCTTGCAAAAAATAAAAAGAGCAGTAAAAAAAAAAGTTACATAAATCAGACGATCTGGTGCTTGAAAGTACCCATGGATTACTGCTGAATAAAGGCATTCAATAAGCAATCAAAAATGTTTATATCACAAAGGATTTAGTTCATTCTCAGAGATTTAATTGTAACTCTTTTAAAGAATAAAAGCTGCACATATGAGATGGGCAAGTGTATGGAAATATAAATAAGTTGGTATACTATTTAAATCGGTGATGAGAAAGCTATGGGCCTTGGAGGCACTGGGTTCCCAGCAAGTATTCTTCCACAGCACATAATCTCTCACTCACTATACATATATATATAAGTCTACACACCCCTGTTAAAATGTCAGGTTTCTGTGCTGTAAAACAAACTGAAATCTTTTCGGTAGAGGGAAATAAATATATAAAAATAAAATAATATGGTTGCATAAGTATGCACACCCTTAAACTAATACTTTGTTGAAGCACCTTTTGATTTTATTACAGCACTCAGTCTTTTTGGGTATGAGTCTATCAGCATGGCACATTTTGACTTGGCAAGATTTGCCCACTCTTCTTTGCAAAAACACTTGGAGAATATAAGTTTGAAGAAAACCGGAAACAGATAGGTTTAGGTAAAACAAATTAGTATACTACATATATAACTGCAATAATATGGCAAATATGTGATCATATTACTTAATTATTAATAGTTAGGATTCCCTAAATCAGTGATTCCCAACCCTCTCCTCAGGACCCACCATATAGGCCATGATTTAGGTTTAACACCATGAACACAAGGTGTATCAATTAGTATTCAACAGGCTGTGGAGTCTCTGACTGTCTCAACTCTATTCATACAGTGTTAAACCTAAATCATGGCTGGTTTGATGGGCCCCAAGGAGAGCAATCACTGCCCTAAATGCTCCATGTATAGAAGGGGAAGAATGTGCATATAAAAATAATATTAACACATAGCAAATCCCAGAATTTAAATAAAATATATTACATTTACCAAAATGATTACAACTTAAGATCCTGCAAACTTGACTCAACAATATTTGGACCAGGAACTACCAGATGTGCAAGCAGGTTCTGCAGAGGAAGTAGCACAAGAGATCAAATTGGCAATGTCCGCTGGATAATAGAGAAAGCAAGAGAGTTCCAGAAAAATATTTACTTCTGCTTCATAGACTATTCTAAAGCCTTTGACAAGTTCTTAAAGAGATGGAAGAACCAGATCATCTCATCCGCCTCCAGAGAAATCTGTATGTGGAACAAGAAGCCATGGTCAGAACCGAACACAGAATGGTTCAAGATCGGGAAGGAGTGCAAAAAGGTTGTATATTTTTTACCTTATTTATTCAACTTATGCAGAAAGTACATCATGTGTAAGGTCGGCTGGATGAATCCAAAGGTGGAATCAATATTGCTGTAAGAAATATCAACAATCTCAGATGTGCTGATGAATCTACTTTGATGGCTGAAAGTGAGGAGGAACTAAATGACTTATTGATAAAGGTAAAAGTTGGCCTGCTGCTCAGCGTTAAGAAGATGAAGATCATGGCGAACGGCAATCTCAGTTCCTGGCAAATAGAGAAGGAAGAAGATCTCAGCAGATGGTGAGTGCTGCCAGGAAATTAAAATATTTTTCTTCTGGGGAGGAAAGCTATAGCAAGTCTGGACTAGCTTTCGAAAATCAAAAATATTAAACTATAAATAAAGGTCTGCAGTTAGTTCTAAGTCTGCTTAGCAGTATGGAATTCCCAGTAAGACCATATGGATGTGAGAGCTGGACCATAAAGAAGGCCGAGCACCATAGAATTGACGCCTTTGAATTGTTGTGTTGGAGAAAAGTACTTAGAGTACCTTGGAGCGCAAGAAGATCCAATAAATCCGTACTACAGGAAATCAACACAAACTGTTCACTGGAAGGTATGATCATGAGTATGAAGCTCAAATACTTTGGTTATATCATGGGAAGACAGGATTCCTAAGAGAAGACTCTGATGCTTGGAAAGATTAAAGGCACATGAAGAAGAGGATGGCAGAGCCGGAGATGGATAGATGAGTTAATTGAAGCAATGGACATGAGCTTGAGGGGCTCAGAGGGGTAGTGGCTGACAGATGTGTCTGGTGTGCTGCAGTTCATAGAGTCACAGAGAGTTGGATGCGACTGAACGACTAAACATCAACAACACCTATGTGTGATCTTTTAAACAATGGCATAGAGTACCCCCCTATATATTTATCACTTTAATTTTTTGGCAAAACATATATATATTATGGAATTCTTCAACCATACAAACCATCCATACTAATAGGTAGAATGTGTTTTGCCTGTTGATGAACTATGTCATTAATGCAAAACAAGCCTAAAATTAATTAGATAACTTACGTTACGTGTCACAATTAAGTGTGCTTGTGAATCTACAGGCTGCCCCATCAAAATGTAGTGTCACTGCATATATATTCAATCCATGCCTAATGCAAAAGAGACCTAGAAATTGTGTCTCCCCTGATTACAGCTTTATAAACTTGGCTGAAAAATACTGCTCCTGTACTTTCATAGGCTAGCTGAATTATTGCTGAGAAAATGTAAATTAAGTAAATAATTTTAACTTGTTTGTATCAGGACATACTTAATCTGAATTCAAATACACTCCCTCCTAGTATGGATACTAAGAAGTGTTTAAGAATACCTTTAACTAAACTGGATTTATTCTACTTAAATTATCTTGTGCAAATTCACAGACTTAACTGCTAGAAATGTTAACTAAATCATATTTCATCTAGAACATTATAATTTTATATATTTAAATTAAATTACATTTCATGTAGAACATTATAATTTCATACATTTAAATTAAATTACATTTCATGCAGAACATTATAATTTATATATCTAAAATTAAGATATAACTTTAACAGGTATCGATTTTAAGAGCATAATACTGTAAATTCACATGATATAATTAGCAAAATACATAAAAGTCATTTTATCCAACTTGCAAAGCATAATGAGGTCCTACAATCCTGCTCATGAGACCAAGGAACAAAAATATTCAAAACTCCTACAGAAAACATGACCCAAGGTTACATATTAGAACTATACTGCAACTGAACATCTCCATGTATTTGTTTTAAGGAATTGTAATTATTTGACCTTTTGGGGGGGAAAAAACTACACAATTCTCTACTTGCACACATGTGCTAAATAAATGACATCATTCTATTGTTGAACAATACTGTATACTCTGTCATTATATTTCAATATTTCATAGCAGGATCCAATTTACTTAAATCTTATACTTTGTAGACTAGATCAACTGATTTGTTTATATGTGATGTAAATAATATCGCTGTCACCATTCTGAATTATAAAATGTTTAATTTAAATGTATGAAATTATAATGTTCTACATGAAATGCAATTTAATTGACAAATGGAGGAACAAAAACATATTGGGGGGGAGGGACTATATAGAAGTATTGGGGTAAATAGGGTAGAGAGGGAAAGGGATGAATTAGTTACCCATGGGGGAGGAGAAGGGGGGAGGGTTACAATAGAAAGTATGGAGGTATTAATAGGGGCCTCAAATACAGTGGCAGGCACTTCACAACAGCAGAGCCATAGCAACATAAAGTGTTTGATTGCTAACGCAAGAAGTTTGCCTGGGAGAATGGATGAGCTAGAAATATTAGCAGTACAAGAAAAATGGGGCTTAATAGGCATTACGGAAACATGGTGGGATGAATCTCATGACTGGACTGTTAATCTGGATGGTTATAACCTATTTAGGAAAGATAGGGGAAATGGTAAAAGAGGAGGAGGGATCTGTCGTTATGTTAAGCCTGAATTTAAGCCTATAGTCAGAGAAGATATTTATGCTGGCACTAACGGCATCATTGAATCCTTGTGGGTTGAGCTAAATAGTGGAGGAGCTAATTCTAAACGCATATTGGTGGGAGTATGCTATAAACCCCCAAATATAGCTGAAAGTGAGGAAATACAATTATTGTTACAGATTGGAAATGCAGCTAAGCATGGGCAAGTTCTAATAATGGGAGACTTTAATTACCTTGATATAAACTGGATAAACGAGACCAGCAGCTCAGCTAAGGGGAGCAGGTTCTTGAGTACACTCAAGGATCATTATCTGGCCCAGGTAATACAAGAACCTACTAGAAATGGGGCCATCTTGGATTTAGTCATCACAAGTAATATTGATATAATATCAAATGTAAAAATAGGGGAACAGTGATCACAACACAGTCTCATTTGAGATTGAATACAAAAAACAGAGTTGTAAGGGGCCAACAAAAACTCAAAATTTTAAAAGGGCTAACTTTAATGGGCTACGGGCAGCAATACAACATATAGACTGGGACAAAGAACTTACAGGGAAGAATACTGAAAATAAATGGACAACATTCAAATCCTTACTAAATAAACATACTCATCAGCACGTACCATGTGGAAATAAAATGAATAGGAGTAAATCACATCCCATGTGGCTTAACAATGACTTAAAGATCATGATGAGGAAAAAGAAAAATGTGCATTTAAATTATACAAGAAGGAGGGAACAGAGGCAGCTTGATGTGACTATAAGGAAATCAACAAGTCTTGCAAAAGGGCTATTAGACTGGCTAAAATATAAAAGGAGAAGTCAGTTGCAATGGAAAGTAAGACTAACCCTAAAATATTTTCTTAATATATTAATGGGAAGAAGGCCAGGAAGGAATCGATAGGACCATTACAATGTGACACAGGCCATCTGATAATTAGTGACCAGGAAAAGGCAGATGAGGCTAAATAGGTTCTTTTCGTCGGTTTACACAAGGGAGGTACCAGTGGTTGGGACACCGCAACATAATGGGGCTACACTACCTTTACTAAATAATTGGTTAACGCAGGAAGAAATACAAAAGAGGTTGGAGAAAATAAATGTTAATAAAGCCCCAGGTCCTGATGGAATACATCCAAGGGTACTGAGGGAGCTGGGTTCTGTAATAGCCAAACCATTATATCTAATCTTTCAAGACTCACTCACTACAGGGTCTCTACCAGATGACTGGAGAAAAGCAGAGGTGATACCTATATTTAAGAAGGGAACTAGAGCAAATCCGGGGAATTATAGACAAGCGAGCCTCACTTATGTAGTTGTGAAGCTTTTAGAAGGGTTAATAAGGGACAGAATACAAGAATATGTCTATTTGAACAGGATCATAGGTAGCAGTCAACATGGATTTATGAAGGAAAGGTCGTGTCAGACCAATCTAATTAGTTTTTATGAGGAGGTTAGTAGGAACTTGGATCAGGGCAACTCAGTGGATGTAGTCTTTTTAGATTTTTCAAAGGCATTTGATACAGTGCCACATGGAAGACTAGTGAGCAAACTAAGGGATACAGGAATTGCAGTAAATATCTGCTCATGGATCGAGAGCTGGCTAAAAGACAGGAAGCAAAGGGTTTTTGTAAATGGAACATACTTCGATTGGTCTAATGTGATAAGTGGGGTTCCTCAATGTTCAGTATTAGGTCCTCTCCTTTTTTACATATTTATTAATGACATTGAAGTAGGACTCGAATGTAGTGTCTCCATTTTTGCTGATGACACTAAGTTGTGCAAGGTAATAAAATCAGATAATTATGTACTTTCCCTACAAAAGGATTTGCATAAATTAGAGAAATGGGCGGCTAAATGGCAGATGAGATTTAATACAAATAAATGTAAGGTTATGCATTTGGGAAGGAACAATAGCCAAGCAATCTATAATCTTAATGGAGCAAATCTAGGGGTATCAGATATTGAAAGGGATTTGGGAGTACTAGTGGACAACCACCTAGGTAACAGCGCTCAAAGGCAAGCAGCGGCTGCAAAGGCAAATAAAATATTAGCATGTATTAGGAAGGGTATAGAAGCCAGGGAAGAAGATATAATTCTGCCACTATACAAATCTCTAGTACGACCTCATTTGGAATATGGAGTACAATTTTGGGCACCACCTCATAAAAAAGACATTTTAGAGCTGGAAAAAGTACAGAGAAGGGCTACAAAACTAATAAGGGGAATGGAGGGGCTAAGTTATGAAGAAAGATTAACAAAATTAAACTTATTTTCGCTAGAAAAAAGGTGTCTAAGAGGAGATATGATTACGTTATATAAATACATCCAGGGTCAATATAAGGCTTTGTCAAGTGAACTTTTTGTAGCAAGAGATTTTCAACTGACAAGAGGACATCCTTTGAGGTTAGAGGAAAAAAGATTTCACCTTAAACAAAGAAAAGGGTTCTTCACAGTTAGGGTGGTTAAACTGTGGAATTCTCTACCAAAGGAGGTGGTGACAGTGAATTCGATAGACAACTTCAAAAAGGGGTTAGATATATTTTTGAATAAAGAGGGCATTCAAGGCTATCCTAGATAACTAGCAAGGAATATTGTTCCAGGGAGAAATTTGATCGCCAGTTTCTGGGGTCAGGAAGGAATTTTGCTTTTTTTTCCCCTTATGAGACAATGGGCAAAGTTTCAATGGTTTTTTTTTTTTCTGTTTGCCTTCCTCTGGATCAATTAACAATTAACAATAATAATAAATAGTCCACATTAAAAAGATCAATAGAGATCTAAAAATGTTGAACTTGATGGACTAACTCTTTATTCATCCTCCAATACTATACTATTAATAATTATTTAATCAATCATTTCATTAATAACTAATCCGCATATTGCAGATCAGAGGAGATCTTAACAGGTTGAACTTGATGGACTGAAAGTATTTTTTCAACCTTAATTACTATGGGCCTCATTCTATTAGCGGCCGCAGCCGTTGCGGGGCCGCAAGGACCGGCCGCAAGCTATTCTGCTATTCTATTCCCTTACGGCCGGGGACTCCGGCAGGCTTGCGGCCGGTGCCTTGCTATCTCTTGCGGCCGCTCGCGCCGGAGGAAATCCTTTGATCTAAAACGGCCGCATGAGTTTCGGCCGTAAGAAATTCCTATTTGCAATTCAATTGCTCCGGGAACCCTCTCTGCAAGGCTAAAAACTAACCGCAGCTTACTTGCAGGAAAGAGGTCTCGCTAGCACCAATTAAGCACATAAAATAGCTCAAATAAAGCCATCCTGCACTTTGAGAAGACTATAAAGGGATTTTAGGTGTTAGAAAAAATAGCACATAATTATCCTATACTCAAATCCGTAAAATATTTTATTTTTAATTTCCGTAAAATATCCATGTAAAAAGTCCAGAGTGCTTGGAGCACCTCAGACCCGCCCACGCCGCAGCCGGAAAATAAACAGTTAATTTGAACTCGGGTTTGGGCTGATGTGCAAGCTTGAGAGTGGGTTTCTTTTAATCCTCATGTCCCCCAATATGATCCCTAGCATTTACAGAGCTGTACAGTGCAGGCTTGAATTTATTTTTGCGTTTTTAGATTTCTGAGATTACGGCCGGTTTCAAGATATGCGGCCGGCCGTAAGGGGAGATCCTTGCGGGGCCGTATAATAGAATCGCGAGTTAACAGAACCCCCGCAAGGAATCGGAGCCTTACGGCCGATTTACGGCCGGTAATAGAATGAGGCCCTATGTAACTATGTAACTATATTGATGCTAAATGTTGCTGTTAAATATATCTAAATAAATTATTTCAACATCTATGCACAATATATTTGTTGCAACAGGTTCATATGTTTGTAGAAGCTGAAACATATATAGAAGATGCTGATAAACCTCCTATTCTGTGGAACTCCACTAATTATACTCCTTTTTTATGCATTCTGTAAATATAATTGTTCTTGCTACAATAAATGTTGTTAAACAAGAATATAATGAGGGCTCCTGTACACGTTCTCCTTTTCCTTCTTGATGACGATTTTGAATTGAGATTCCTCCCTCTGAGTTAGGGAGGTCCCCTAGGTACCATTGGATAACTGGATCATCTCTTTAAGACTGATTCCAAGAACAATTTTCCATCAAAGATTCTCAAGAATTGCTACACAACTGACCCTGAATTGTTATTTTTTTATTTTATCTTGTATTTTCAAGATGTAGATAATTGTCAATAATATTGATATAATAGTTTAATATTAGGGCTACAGCTCACTATTTGTTTCAGTTTAAAGATTACATTATACTACAAGTAATTATAACACCTTCAAATGATCTCATAAACTCAATGGTGTAGTTAGCAATATGGGATATCTCTTAAACTATAATGGTTGTGATTCCCACAAAAAAGGAAAACCCACAACACCAATAATTTTAGTGTTCTTTTAAATTTTGCTCTAAACGGCAAATATGTAAAATAAATCACTGTAGTAATTATTATATCTGGCACTATGGGGTTAGTTGAAAGGCTTCCTGTAATAAATATCAATTGAACTGCTGCTTTAGCTTGTACTGCAGCTACAAGGTATAAAGGTGACACACATATGGTATAGTGCTGAAAGCAGCCATTTTATCCAGCTGCAGGGCAAATTATAAAATGATCAATTATTGGATATGGCAGTAAGCTTCAGGAGGAAGCTCAGCAATCCATAACATTTACTGTCAAAAGGTAAGCCAATAAATTCCAATTATAAAAGACTCATTTAGAGCTAACTTTGTTATCCATTTGAGGTTAAATATATATAATTAAATCATAGCAATCAACTATCCCCCCACAGTTACTAAAGTCATTTGTAGGTCTCAATAAGAAAACAGGTGTTATGGCTTTTATAATATAAAATGGAACAAGCAAATGCTACAAAAAAAACAACATTACACAGTTAATTCATTCATGTTTTAGAGCACACATTTAGTAATTTGTGGTTTTTAAGTGAAATATCCCCATAAAAACGACCAGTAGATGTAATGGAATGTAAGCTAATGTGCTAGCACAAATCAATGGTACATACAATGTTGTAGTTTAGCTCTGCAATTAGTAGCCTCCAGCCCTGGATAGGTTAATAGTGCATTAACTGAAGCACAATGCTATTTTATTCTACATTTTTATTGTATTTTCTGAAATACAGAATTGAAAGCACGTTTCAAATGTATAAAATCATTCCATAGGACTTATGAGTCAACAGCTATCATTACTGAAATATAATTTCTAAAAAGAGATCCTAAATAAAACAAAAGATAATACAGCTCACAATAATTATGAATATATACAAATAATTCATAATCATGTGGCTTAGTGTGTTTTTTATAATCTTACATTCATCTTGCTTGATTCGCAGCATTTTTTTTTTCTTTTTGGTAATCCCTGGAATTCATCCATCGTCCCCAACCTCAAGGGATCTCCTGATATCCGAGACATTTGGCCTTCATCCCAAAATACAGGTATGCTGTTCAAGTGGATACAAAACAGCTGTCAGACACTGCCTCAGTCCAGCAGTAGTTCATCGGGAAAGGCCAATGCAAATCCATGTTGGCAACACAGATGCCATGTTTGATTTTTTTTAAAGAAAAGTCAGCATGACCATATATATATATATATATATATACAATGCAAAGACATAATAGCTTCTCAAGCCCATCTGCCTCCTCATATCCCATATGTACTAAACGTAAGCAGTCTGGTGATATTCATTTTGGAGAGCATCTTTGTGCCATTTCCTACTATTCCACTTCCTGGTGAGTCTCTATTCCCACATGCACATCATAATCTGACATGATTGGTGAGAGAAGGCCATTTTTGATCTACCAGCAGCAGGAAAACAAGTATTATCATTGACTTCTAAATGAGCACACAAACTTGTGCAGTTGCTTATTCATAAAGAAGAATGGGGATTGTCTAGGTCAACAAGGGAAGATACCAATGGTTTGTCAGGTAAATTCATGTAAAAGCAAGTATATTCATTATAAGGGAAAGATAAGGTATCATTTATTAGCTTAGAAACATACTTACAAACCATTAATGTGGATATTTCAAAAGTGTGCAGAATCCATTTATCCGAACATGATTAGGATACGTCTATGGAATTTTACCAATGTTAACTAAAAATGTAAAATAAAATAAAAAATGTAGACATTAAAATTAACTTAAAAATGTAAAAAGTGTAGATACTGTTTAGGAGCATACTATAGAAAATAGACGTGATCAAATTACATGTAATTAGGATAATAGGGCTCCACAATCAATTTTCATGAGTAGAAAAATAATATATGTGTTCAGTACTTACAAAACAAATATAATATAACTAGCGACTTGCCCCCCAAAAAATGAAGGCAAACAAATTCGAAGCCTTGCAATGCTGTTTGCCACACAATGCGAGTCTCTCCCCCCCTCTAACTTGCGGGCCTCGTGATGAGCATCTTTGGTGTTCACTGCAAGCCTCTCCACCCCTCTACTTTACAGGCCTCACAATGAGTGCCTTTGGCGCTCATCACGGGCTCCGCAATGAGCGGCTTCTGCAAGGCTCTCCCCCCTCTAACTTGCATGCCTAGCGATGAGCACCCTCTGTGCTCATTGTGGGTCCCACAATGAGTGCCTTCGGTGCTCATTGTGAGCCTCCTCCCCCCGCTACTTTACGGGCGTTGCAAGCCTGTAACTTTGTGAGCGTCTTTCCCCCTCTTTCCCTCTGCTGTGTCTCTTTGCCCCCTCTCCCTCCCCTGTGTCTCTTCCCCTCTCCCTCCTGTGTCTCTTCCTCCCTTGTGTCTCCTTTTAATTGTTATCTTTAAATGACTGCAAAGTACAAAACTCTTTACAGTGTCCCTTTAATAAAGATTCTACTTATATAGTTTTAACGAGATCAACTATAATGAACCAGCTGGAAGTATTTGGCAAATATCCACTAGGCAATAAAGTAACACTAATTAAAAGTTTGAAGTTAAAAAAGAACACTACTGTTTGTTTTCAAAGTGCTAGAGTGCGTTACACTACTCATCTTCATGGTGACATATATGTTTTTAATATTGCCAAACTCCTGTAAGGTGTTCATCCACAGCAGCTGTAGAAACAGCAGGAAACAAAGCTCTGGTTTTGTGGAGGACCACCATACATGCATTTCCAAAACATGTTGATGGGCAAGGGCAAGTTCCACCAAAAATTAAAGGTAAATAGAAGTTTCCTGGGTTTCAAATGCTTCCTAAAAACATCTACTGATTAATAGAAAAATATTTATTATATTGAAAAGTTCAATGTACTTACATATTTATATGCTGGGTACTTCTATCTGGATTTGCACACCCCTAGGAAGCTAACATTACAGTGTACCCGGCTGCATCTGGGTACAGTTTGTGACCTTCAAAGTGCTGACAGTCACATGGTTGGTGGGGTCACAGGTGACAGGCAGAGAGATAAAAACACCAGCAGCAGTTGATGCAGTTGATACAACCTGTAGAGTTGTAATCTAGTGTAAATGTGCTGCACAGATCGACTCTTATATGAAAATGCATAGCACTTTCTAACATGTGCCAGACTACATATCCCAGGCTGTCTGATTGTCCAAAACAATTTTTAAATATTATGCTAATTTTGCCTGGGTTTGGAGAGGGTGTTAACCCTAATTTTCAACTGTCAAAAATTACAGGACATTTTGCTAACTTCAAGGTAAGTGTTTAAATATTTATTTTTTTATGTTTTCATGAAAAATAGTTTTCATACACTATTAATTCTCCTCTATCTGATGCACTCATAATCCAGGAAACTTAAATATGCCTTTAAGTTTTTTGATACTAAAGATCACATTTACAAAAGATTAACTATGTGTAAAAATTGTTCCTTGCCTAGTTTGTCAGTTACTTTTCCATGTTTGTGTTTGCCATCAGAAGCTGCATTTCCATCACTGACACGAAGCTGTGGAATCAGGAGCCAGCACAAGATCAATCATACTACAGCAGTGGTTCTAAACGGTGGCAGTTATATTCATTTTCTGTTTTCACCTACCATACAGAGGTCTTGTAGCAATAAAAGGCAAATGCTAAAATGTTTTGCCCATATATTTGAACATAAATGTACTGCTTCATAAGAGCAACTTGTATTTAGGTAGGACATTTCATTTAATGCATTTGGTCTAAGCAAAAGAATATTAGTGTGTGCTGACATTAAACAGCTGCTTCTAAACAAATCAGACATATAACAGGACATATAAAATAAGTCCTGGTGTAATAATAAATGTGAATTACAAAAAAAATCAGTATACTGGATTCTACTATATAGTAATCTCTTTCCCAAATAATTAATATCCCCAGTGCACGTCTTTTCGTTCATACTTTCTGTGTATGTCTCCCAAAATACCACTTAAAATGCATCCTCTAGGATACACACATCATTTTGTTTTGCATTCTTCTCTATTATACACTGTTTGTGGCTTACAATAAAAACACATTGTACGTGGTCAGCACTATTTAAGAATAAAATAGTAATAATCTGCAATTTCCCTTGGGTTTCTATGCATTTTGAGTTGTCAAATGAATCAGCATGAATCTATTTTTGCAATAAGGCACTGTTGGAATTGGATTACCTTCATATGACCCTCCCTTAGGGCTTCTACATTTGCAAATGTAACACAATTAGCAATGCCTATTAGAGTCAGGATTAAAGTGGTTAAAAGCCAGTTACTGTCCCAAGTGAGGTTATGGCAGTGAATTTGTAATGTTATAGAACATTCAATCACTGTAGTAGGAGCTTTAATTGCCCTTCAGCAATACATTCAACTGCACATTATGCAATAAATGCACTGTACATTTTATCAGTAAATAAACTAAATATGCACTGAGATAACAATATGGCTCACTCTAAAAGGTGACCTTAAACCTACCATAAATTAAAACAAGGATACTGTACATTAGAGGTATAATTCAGGTATGCTGTAAAATGTAGGAAATATATCATACAGGATTGGATACTGTTTCTGGATGAATTGCACACATATCCCCTTTCCTAATCAGTTGTGTTCTTCAGTCATATTATCCCCACTATAACTCTGCCTTGTGTTTGTCTAATTTAAATCTGATTTCCCTGCTTGCTGCATTATTTTCTGCCAAATCATTGAATTTGATATTTCCACCATATGTTTACTCATTTGCCACATTTTTCCATTGCCTCATCCTGCAATTGCTATACAGGATCTCCCTTTGTGGGACTTTATTGCACTTTTCTCTAAATCACTGTGGATATATTTGGTTCATCTGCATTTATGCAGCTAACATTAATTTCCCTGGAGCTGCGTCAAAGAAAGCTTTTTGCCGCAGTTCTGGGAAAGTTGACAGCTGTGGCACATGGGTGAAGTTAATGAGGTTACATCTGTAGGTTTATCTGTTTACAGCAGGCATATCCTTGATCTCCATTTTTAGTTTGAGTTTGTTATTATGCTGAGAGGTGACCACATGGATGATGAATGTATCCTGGAAGTTTCAACTGAAACCCAATGTTTGCTGGGAAAGCAAGCGAACACTAATGACTGTTCTTTCAAGCCTGCACTGAGGTGCACTTATTTACTCCTTCTTGTATGTTATGCACTTACATTCTTCCATTACCACTTAGTTGCTCTGTATGACTCATTTAAATCAGATGTCCCATGGGGTTACGTTCACCATGTCTCATGCTTTCAGCCCTGTTTTGTATTTATATCACTTCCTAATTTAAATCACTTATACACAGTGTGCCCACAGCATGATGAGTTAGAAATTTGCACAATTTTACTTTCTCTTATAGAGCAAGAAGATACCATGACACAAAAAAGATAAGACTTGTTTAACAAATGGATCTTTAGCGTCTTTCTGCACAAATCGAGCATTATATATTTTTTTATTGCAATACCTTGTAGAGCACCAAAGCCATATAATTAGTGTTCATTCAAAAAAAAGACAATGGCATCTCTTCTGCAAGAAAGTTTGTTGAAGGATAGGACAATTTATTCCGTATGCATCTATCATCCTTTTCAATCTTGATCTTGTTCCCATCTGCAAAAAAGGAGAAAAGATTTAAATAGATTGACCTGCTAAATATGGCACCAACATATACAGGGAGTGCAGAATTATTAGGCAAGTTGTATTTTTGAGGATTAATTTTATTATTGAACAACAACCATGTTCTCAATGAACCCAAAAAACTCATTAATATCAAAGCTGAATATTTTTGGAAGTAGTTTTTAGTTTGTTTTTAGTTTTAGCTATTTTAGGGGGATATCTGTGTGTGCAGGTGACTATTACTGTGCATAATTATTAGGCAACTTAACAAAAAACAAATATATACCCATTTCAATTATTTATTTTTACCAGTGAAACCAATATAACATCTCAACATTCACAAATATACATTTCTGACATTCAAAAACAAAACAAAAACAAATCAGTGACCAATATAGCCACCTTTCTTTGCAAGGACACTCAAAAGCCTGCCATCCATGGATTCTGTCAGTGTTTTGAGCTGTTCACCATCAACATTGCGTGCAGCAGCAACCACAGCCTCCCAGACACTGTTCAGAGAGGTGTACTGTTCTCCCTCCTTGTAAATCTCACATTTGATGATGGACCACAGGTTCTCAATGGGGTTGTATTTATTGTCATAAAAATATTTTTAATTGTCGCTCTAGTCTCATTTTTACTACAGTAGACTCTCAGTTATCCGGCACCCATGGGGATTGGTAGATGACGGATACATTTAGTTTCTGTTTGCTAGAGAGTTACTATTAAAAGAGGCCTAAATTTGATGCACATAGGATGCTCTGCTAAGTATGGGCCATATTCTATTAGCTACTTGCAAATGCCTTGAACTCATACATTTGGTTTCAGGTGTTTTTTTTTTTTATAAATGTTTATATGCATTCTATTGACTTAAGAATTCATTAGTGCCAATAAGTAATATTTGCCGAATATGTAGCAATATTAAGAGTGATTTTAAGTGTGTATGAATTTATGAATTGGGCAATAGAATAGGGCCCTATACTAGTGATTGAGAGCTGTTCTAGCAGCAGCAGCTTTCACTCCTCACTTACACACAGGTACGTTCGGCTGGAGGGTGTGGTGCTGAACCCGGGGAATGTGACGTCAACACTGCACTGGCTCAGTCACTCATGCCTGTCTGCTTCCAGGTAACATTGAATTGCATACAGTGGATGAAATCTAGGTGCCTGTAAGCATTTTTTGGCATGACAACCTGGCGCCTGGGATTTGTTGAGCCCTGTAAATTTAAATTTTAAATTAAAGTACAATATTCAATTTTTTGTTCTGGTTGCTTGAGAGTTCTGGTTGCGTGAATTACGGTTAACTGAGAGTCTACTGTATATTGTTTTTGAAAAAGTAAATCTGATAATGTGCAAACTGTTTCTAAACAGTTAAAAAATAAATACAGCCTTAAATATTTTACTTATGTTCCAATATCACTTATTGTGAGTGTCCATTTACTTTTCTCAGCTGTTTCTCTGCAGGGCATGTTCATGAAAACTAATAAGATTCCTATTTGTCCTACTGAAAACACTAGAATTTTTAGATGCCACATTTCAACAATTCTGTACTTTGTCTAATTGTATTCTTTTTGTAATTCTGTACTGCTTTTATAATTGAGCTATATACTGTTTTTTGCAATTTTGTACAGCATTTTGAACAAAAACACTACATAAATGTAAATAAATAAAAACATTTGAAGTGTAGCAGAGGGAATCTTTTTCAGTGCTCAACATCTCCTCCCACCTGAAGATGCAGATCAGTATGAACCAAAATAGTGGCATAATTACAGTACATATAATAGGTAATCAATTACAGTCTGATTTATTTATTTTTTTATATATTTTTGCTTTCTAAAAACGTTTTGCCTATCATCAAATGTAGTTCACAAACAAATTTAGTTTAAATACAGCCCTAAGCTGGTCCTTATTATAGAGCATTAGCACTTTTTATTTATTTACATACTTGATGTAATTTCACTGTCTAATCTAAAAACAAACAACATTTCTTTGCCCTTACAATCTAGGACCAATCTAAAATATACTCTTGGAAAAACCTAATTTGAAAACAGGAACCACAATTTTAGAATGTACAAAAAATATAATACAAGTTCTGATTTATAACTTTTTCATAAAATGATGTTGCTATGGAAAGCCAAAATTATACAATAAATACACGTTTACCATGTACATTATGAGTTTAGTGTTTTATCTACCATTTTAGTTACAGTGATCTTCTTCCTGTACAATAGGAATGTGGCAGTAACTACTAGCAGTGTTCTCATTAACACTCAGTTTACAGATACACACTCTGGTAGGCTCAGTAAAGGTAATGAAAGCTTCTGTATAGAATAATCACATATAATAGTTGTGAAACTGCGATCATCACATGCGAGCCTCTCGTAGCGAGGCAAACTGTTAAGACAATTAAACACGCGGGACTTAGCCACAAAACAATTAGTAAACGCGCAATCGCATTAGCCTTCAAGCACTTGACAAACGCAGGACTTAGAAAAAAAATACGAGACGCGGGACTTTGAAAAAAAAAAAAATACGGGATTGCAAAAATACGAGGTTAATGGCCGAACCTCGAACATCCAACAAACACAAAAAACACAATGAAAATATAAATAAATACAACAAAAATATCACTCACAGCACGGGGGAACAGGCAGGACATCTGGGAGTGAGGTGCAATGTGAATACAAGCCGATTTCGGCAACTTTTACCACACGAAAATTACATAAGCGAGAAAAAAAATGGCAGCCGAAAAAAAACAAAAATGAGGCTACACGACCCCGGACCGCGCAAGACACTGCCAGACGCGTATCGCTTTACCATGGCGCTTTACGAGACGCCGGACTTAGAAAAAAAAATGCGACTGAGCAAAACTACGAGGTTAACGGCCGAACCGCAAACAACAAAAAAACACACAAAAAATACAAAGAAATACAAAAAAAGAAACAGCACGGGGGGAACAGCCAGGACGTCTGGGAGTGAGGTGCAACGCAATTTAAATGCAAATTCGACGACTTTCACCACATGAAAGTCGCCTAAGCTAAAAAAAAAATGGCCGCTGGAAAAAATTTAAATGATGCTACAAGACCCCGGACCAGGCAAAACACAGCAATGAACGAAATACAAGATACACTTTTACAAAATACGGAAAATACTTGCGAGCCGCGTAACACATTAATAACATTACCAATCTACAATGGCGATTTACACAACTACACCAACGGATTTCCCTTGCGCACACAAACAATTTAGAATGCACAGTTGGGACATTTATTACAGTTTATCATCAGAGCACCAACACTCACTGTACATTGTATGGTGCTGGAAAATATAAACAGATTGTTAGCTCTTCAGACTATTGATTGCTGAATATATTAATTACATATAGGTAAAGTATATGAATTTATTTAAGAAATAATTCATTCATTATTAATTAAGTAAATATAGATGAAAGTGCTCAGAGCAGCAAAAATAGACGAGACAAGAGGCTTGCCTTGAGCGCCAAAGGCGCTTAGCGAGAGGCTCGCAATGAGCGCCGAAGGCCCTCACAGTACAAAAAGGTTTACACTGTGTGACAAACAGCATTCCCAATTTTTGACCGGCAAGTCGCTAGTTATAATTATAAAAGGGAAACATTTAAAGGCTGTGTTTACATTTTTTTACTTTCTAAGAATAATTTGCCCATTATCAAGTTTATTTATTCAAAATATCACATAGATTAAAATTACCAAAGTGGTTCTTTAAAGTGTAAAGTTACTGTCCAAAGTACATAAAATTACAAAGAAGTATGGATGCCAAAAAAAAAGAATCAATACAGTGTAAAATAAATTAATCTTATGAAAGACAGAAGAATTCAAGATAACTTTTTTATTTTCTTATAATAGAATTACTCCACATGGTGCGTTAAAAAAAGTAAGTACAGGTAGACAGACCTCAGTTTATGACAGGTTTCCTTTCCTGAATGAACTGTTGCAAGAAAATCAGTGTAAAATGAACCTAAACATACAATGTAAGTCAATGGCAAGACAATGGGCCTCATTCAATTAGGGGTCGTAACTCGATTGCAAATTGGTGATTTGCTGCGATCGAGTTACATCCTTACGTAGCACTACGCTTATGCTGCTATTCAATAGACCGTCACCGTCACCGCAAATCAGTCCCCCCTATCGGCAGTAAGCATTTGCGTGCTTGAACAGTATTGTGGCTGCAAGGCCGTAACTCCTGTTCCAAGCCCGCAAACCCGGAGAACTGTAAATGCAAATATAAATTCACTACAGCACTGCAAAGCACTGTAAATAATGGGGAACACAATGGGGGACATTATGATTATAGGCACAACATCCTCAAGCTTGCACATCGCCAAAATACAATACATTATTTCCGGCCACAGTGCTATGGGCTTGCACATCGCCAAAATACAATACATTATTTTCGGACAAAGTGTTATGGGCTTAAATGACCTCCAAGCCTGTAACTCGTTATTCAAGCCCGTAGGGTTGGATTCTGACTGTAAATAAACACAAAATAAAGTATTTGATTTTGGCGATGTGTGAGCTTTATAATGTTGTGAATTTAAATCTAATGCCAACCATTGTGTTCCCAATCATTTACAGGGCTGGTTTGCTTTTTTATTTGCTTAATACGAGCTACGATATGTAAGTAAGACCTTTGCGACACCCCCTTGGTAGAAGTAAGCTGTGGTTCGCGTTTAGCCATTTACGGGCTTGATGGAAGGGTAATCGAAGCAATTGAATAGCGAAGTGGGATATTTTGCACCTGTAACTCTCGCGGCCACGAAAGATCAAAGGCTTTGACGGAAGTAAGCTGCGATTGAACAAATCGCAATGGATCGCAGCTCGTAGGACGTAACCCGATCGGAGCCCGCAAAAGTAAGCAATTGAATAGCAAAGTAGCTTGCAATCACCACTTGTGGCCACGTTTCTCAAAACGTAGCAATAGAATGAGGCCCAATGAGTTATGTTCCAGGCCCCAATTTACACAAGTAATGTAATATAATTATTTTAAAAGTTTTTAAATTATTGATATGAGTGTAAAAACATTACTTTATTATTATAAATCAATTAAATGTAATACAGCATAAAGTAATCAAACTAAGCTCAATGAAAAAAAAAATAATTGTACGTTTACTTTGATATGTCCGAAGTCCAGATTGAAAGTTTTTGTAAGTGCCACTGTAAGGACCCTGCATTGAACTTTCCAACAATGGCATTAAAAATGAGATCAGAAGGATAATCACCCTGCAGCGGGAAATCCTCCGCGTCTGCATTTGCCTCCTCAACACTTAATTTCACACTGCAGTACTTACTTCAAGATTTAAATTGCATGACTCATCCATTGCTACCTAAAATGTCTCATTATCAGCTTATTTTTTCTTAGATGGTAGATGGGGCAGATCTCATCTCTAATTGGCTGTGCTATTTCTTTACATCAAATCTGTATTTTATAGTTGTACATTTTTTTTTATATTTATATATCAAAATTATTTTTATTGTGGATAGTTGTAAAATTAACTGTTGTAAACAGAGGCCTACCTGTATTATCATAATAGAGAATAAGTCTAACTTTTAAGCATAACTCACTTGAACATAATATTAATAATTGCCCTGTTCTCCAGTCTTGGTGGATCATCTACCGGTAATTATTTTTATCATTATTTGTCATTTTGAGAAAGCTACAATATTTTCACTAGCACTTAATATAAGGGTATAATAAAGTAAAATGAGATCTGTAAATACATTAAGAGAACAAATTGTAATGTTCTCTCAATGTATTTACTGTGCTCATTAATACAACAGTGAGTACAGTAAATACAATAAGACATTAGAAAACAAATTCAATAAGACATTAGACATGCTGGTACAATGAAGTTGCAGTCCCTTCCCTGGAGAGCTTGCAATCTAAAAGTAGCAGTTCTGCCTTTAATTCCATACAACGAGAGTTCATTTTATTCAAAATCCATAACTTAAGTATATAACATGTCCCTAAGCAAATTTTAATATTAAAAATACAGTACTTTTTGACTGACTAAGGGCCTAGTGTTATATTATGTATTACTTGTGTTAACATTTGAGTTGATGTTTTCCTATGTATCACTCATTTCTATATTTTATTGTTGGATACAATAAGATATTTGGAAAGTAATTGCATATATTTACAGAAATTTCAAATCAAGTATACATTAAATGACCACTGTAGTTCAAGAAAGAAATCATAAGATGCAGTAAATCATAGGGTAGCCTGCAGTGTGTCCGTAAACAAACCTAAGACTGCTAATTTTTAACTGTACTCAGTTTAATAAAAAAAACAACAATAGATCACGTTACCATAGAATCTTGTGCTCTTTCACACAATGAAGAACACTGATAGTGAGGTAAATGGCCCTTTAAGAGCCTGGTCTCCCATATATTATATTAAAAGCGAGAATTCAGGAGTAAAAGGGAGCACGGTAGCAGACTGATTCTACCCAGCCGCATTCAGAAAACAAATGTACGCTAGATTATAGAGGAGTGACAATTCATATACTGTATATCTATCTATATATATATATATATATATATATATATATATTGTGAGAATAAAGGTGGAATAGTGGTTGATGGGAGATACATCAGACCTGATTTGCTAGACAGCAACCAGAGGATTTCTCAGTTAAATGCCCCAGGGAGAGATGTTACAGTTTGCAATATGCATAGCTGATGCTCTGCAAAACATGGTATGGGTCCCTGGGGCGGAGTATTTGGAGAGCAGGGGGGGCCAATGCTCCAACAGCACTAGTGGCTGTATAAACAGACCACAGCTTGGATCTGGTTTTTAAGAGTTAGCTAATTGGCACTCACCTGTAGCTACTCAATTAGCAGACAGGCCTTTAAAAGAAGAGAGCAGCCTGCTCCAGGGGGCAGAGGAAAAGACAGCTAGGAGAGGCTGCGCTTATTGCAAAGACATTGCTTTTGTTTGGGAAATTGGTAAGTGGAAAAGCCACCCAATTGCAGATAGCAAGTACTGTCTAGTAAGAGCTCAAGTAAGAGCAAGGGATTTTGTTTGTTTTGTTATTATTTAAAGTACCTGCTTTCAAACTGAATAAAAGAGGAAAACTGAGCTGAAGGTGTCCTGGACTTTGTATACCCTAGAAGGCTGTGGTTACTGCAAGATCGGTGACAATCCTACCTGTAAAAGAAGTGGTTTGTCACATATGGTGGAGAATGCGGGCATCCACGTAAGCCTGAGGGTAGAAGTCATTTAAAGCTCAACATGGAGGATGTTATCAAGGCTCTGATCCAATCCTCCTCTGTGCAACAGGAGACTAACAGGAGAGCTGCAGAAAACAGTGCAGCCCTGCAGCAACTGGTGCTGGCCCAGGCAGAGAGTGCTAAAGTCCTGGCCAAAACACAAATGGAGGGCACTGAGTCCTTGGTGAAACAGCTTGTTGTGACACAAGCGGAGATGTTTAAAGTAGCCCGTGAGGAGCAGCAAAAAGTCACCCAGGGACTACAACAGGTAATCCAAGCGATCTCGGGAAAACTGAATGGAGACCCTGATGGAAGATACCAGGGGCCAAAGGTGATTCGGGCGAGCCACTATCTTCAGAAAATGACCGCATCAGATGATGTTGAGGCGTACCTTCTGGCATTTGAGCGCACTGCTGAGAGGGACGGATGGCCGGCTGGTGAGTGGGCAAGCATACTGGCACCGTTCCTAAGTGGAGAGCCGCAGAAGGCATATTATGACCTAGAACCAGCCGATGCAAGTAGCTACAGCAAATTGAAAGCTGAAATCTTGGCACGACTGGGTGTAACCTCTGCAGTACGTGCCCAAAGGTTCCACTCGTGGTCATATTCTTCAGACAAAGCCGCACGTTCCCAAATGTTTGACCTCATACACCTTGCACGGAAATGGTTACAACCTGAAATCCATTCAGCTAGCCACATTGTGGAAACCTTAGTAATGGACCGGTTTTTGCGTGGTTTACCAGCTTCCCTGCGTCGCTGGGTCAGCCAAAGTGACCCCCATACAGCTGACCAACTGATTGCCTTGGTGGAAAGATATGCGGCTGCAGGAGAACTGCTATGTCCTACTTCACAGGAAAACCCTCGCAATCCTAAGCCCCAAGATTCTGCAAGACCGGGTAAGACTGTTCAAGGTTTAAGGGGGGCATCCAGGTCTAATAGGCCTGGGAAAGGAACTAATTGGTGGTCAGACTGTACTGTCAAATGTTTCAAGTGCAAAGAGGATGGTCATATGGCCAAAGACTGTCCATTTAAGGATGAACCTATGGAATGCAATATGGGCAAAAATGAGGGAACACGTTCATTTTTGCTCAGTTGTTGTGGTATTGCTAACAATGACTATGATAATAACGCTCATAAATGCTGTGTAACTGTGAATGGAAAAATGTCTAAAGCATTACTTGATTCAGGTAGTATGGTTACGTTGGTAGCAGAGTCTATAATACCTTGTGTAAAACCTGATCATGGACAGAAAATAGGCATTATCTGTGTTCATGGTGATAAAAAGGAATACCCCACTGCGGAAGTAAATATTGGAACCCAGTATGGGAATTTAAAGTACCGAGTGGGTGTAGTACCTAGATTAGCCCATGAGGTAGTGATCGGTAGAGACTTTCCTCATTTTCTAAAATTATGGGCAGCTTTACAAAAGACAGATCAAAATTTATCAGAAATGAGTCAGTCTGTCGAGGATAATGTGTTCCCTTTTTCCGATATTGACTTGGGTTTTGACCACTGTGACGGAAAAATAAGGAAAAAGAAAAAATACTGCCCTAAACCAGTATTAATAGGAGATAACCCAGCTCAAACTAGTGAGGAGCCTACTAATAATGCAGACAAGGATAAGGACTTAATTGATATTGGAATTAGTCCAGGTAATTTTAAAAGCGCTCAGTGGGAAGATCCCACTTTAGTGACAGCTAGAAATGATATTAAAGTTGTAAACGGGGTTGTTAATCAGCCAGGAGGAGCACTGCCGTTCCCCTATTTTGAAGTACAAAATGACCTAATTTACCGTGTAGAAAAAAAGGATTCAGACATCATTAGGCAGCTGTTGGTTCCTCAGACTTACCAGAATATAGTGCTAAAGTTGGCTCACAGCCACATATTAGGGGGACACTTGGGAGTCGAAAAAACTAGAGAGAGAGTCCTTAGACGGTTTTACTGGCCTGGAGTGTTTGCTGCTATTACACACTATTGCTCCTCATGTCCTGAGTGCCAGTACAGGGCTCCTTTCAAGACTTTTCGTAGTCCACTTGTACCCTTACCCATAATTGACGTGCCTTTTGAAAGGATCGCTATGGACTTAGTGGGGCCACTGGTAAAGTCCGCTAGGGGACACCAATATATATTAGTCATCTTGGACTATGCAACTCGCTATCCTGAGGCCATTCCCTTGCGTAATACCTCTGCAAAGCTAATAGCTAAGGAACTTATGTTGATGTTCAGTAGGGTGGGTATCCCTAAAGAAATACTGACAGACCAGGGGACCCCGTTCATGTCCAGAGTCACAAAAGAGTTGTGCAGGCTCTTGCAGGTTAAACATCTTAAGACCTCAGTATATCACCCACAGACTGATGGTTTAGTAGAGAGGTTCAACAAAACCCTTAAGAGTATGCTACGCAAGGTAATTGATGCAGATGGAAGAAATTGGGATTTTTTATTGCCATATCTACTGTTTTCCATTAGGGAAGTTCCACAGGCCTCCACGGGCTTCTCTCCTTTTGAATTATTATATGGAAGACATCCCAGGGGAATATTGGATATTGCTAAGGAGACCTGGGAACAGGAGACTACTCCTCACAGGAGTGTAATTGAGCATATAGCTCAAATGCAGGATAGAATGGCCACCATCATGCCTATTGTCAGGGAACACATGCTGGAAGCCCAGCAGGCTCAGAAAAACAGCTATAACCGTAATGCTAGAGTCAGAGTGTTCCAACCTGGAGACAGGGTATTGGTTCTGGTCCCTACTGTGGAGAATAAGTTCCTTGCGACTTGGCATGGACCCTATGAAATAATAGAGAAAGTGAGTGATGTCAATTATAAAGTCAGACAACCAGGAAGAAGAAAGCCTGAACAGTTGTATCATATAAATCTGTTAAAGCCATGGAAGGACAGGGAGGTCCTGGTTGCTTTAAAACCTTCAGAACCTCCTATAGTAGAGCCAGATGTGAACGTATCTAAGACTCTGTCTGTCCATCAAAAGCAAGAGGTCAGAGATTTCATCAGAAGAAATAGGGATGTTTTCTCGATAGTTCCAGGAAAGACTAAAGTGATTAAACATGACATAATAACCGAACCAGGGAAAAGAGTTAACCTCAAACCCTATAGAATTCCTGAGGCCCGGAGGGAGGTTATAAACTTAGAGGTTGAGAGCATGTTAAAACTTGGAGTCATTGAAGAATCCCAGAGTAACTGGAGTAGTCCTATTGTATTGGTGCCAAAACCTGATGGCACATGGAGGTTCTGCAATGACTACCGCAAGTTAAACGCCCTCTCAAAATTTGATGCTTACCCAATGCCAAGAGTTGATGAGTTAATAGAAAGACTGGGCAAAGCTCGTTATCTAACAACCTTGGATTTAACAAAGGGTTACTGGCAGGTCCCGCTCACTGAAAGAGCCAAAGAAAAGACAGCCTTTTCAACACCCAGTGGCCTGTTTCAGTACACTGTATTGCCATTCGGGTTACATGGGGCACCTGCCACATTCCAACGAATGATGGACAGAATTCTTAAACCTCATGTTCGTTATGCTGCAGCATACTTGGATGATGTCGTCATCCACAGTGCAGACTGGGAATCCCACCTCCCTAAAGTTCAAGCGGTACTTGATGCTATCCGCTCAGCAGGCTTAACTGCCAATCCTTCCAAGTGTACGATTGGTTTAGAGGAAGCTAAGTACTTAGGTTATTCTATTGGGAGGGGTTTGGTTAAACCACAGGAAGCCAAAGTAGAAGCCATACAAAAATGGCCACAGCCCCTTACAAAGAAACAAGTAAAGGCATTTTTGGGTTTAATTGGATATTATAGGCGGTTCATTCCAGATTTTGCTACCATTGCTGCACCCCTGACAGACCTTATTAAAGCAAAATCCCCAGTCATAGTTAAATGGTGCCCTGAGGCAGAAAAGGCTTTTAAGAGTCTGAAGGAAGCTATCTGTAGCCATCCTGTCTTAGTGACCCCAGATTTTTCCAGGGATTTTATAGTTCAGACAGATGCTTCTGATGTGGGATTGGGGGCTGTTCTTTCACAGGAATACCAGGGTGAAGAACACCCTGTTTTCTTTTTGAGCAGAAAGTTAAACCCACATGAGAAGAACTACTCTATTGTTGAAAAAGAGTGTCTTGCTATTAAGTGGGAATTAGACTCTCTTAAATACTACTTACTAGGCAGAAGGTTTCGATTGATAACGGACCATGCTCCTCTGACGTGGATGTATCAGAACAGGGAAAGTAACTCCAGAGTAACCAGATGGTTTTTGAGTTTGCAATCTTTTGATTTCACTGTGGAACACAGGGCTGGTCTGCAACAAGGTAATGCTGATGGGCTTTCGAGGGTACACTCCCTGATTTCCATGGTCGCTCAAACCCTTGGGTATGAGCTGGGGGGGAGGATATGTGAGAATAAAGGTGGAATAGTGGTTGATGGGAGATACATCAGACCTGATTTGCTAGACAGCAACCAGAGGATTTCTCAGTTAAATGCCCCAGGGAGAGATGTTACAGTTTGCAATATGCATAGCTGATGCTCTGCAAAACATGGTATGGGTCCCTGGGGCGGAGTATTTGGAGAGCAGGGGGGGCCAATGCTCCAACAGCACTAGTGGCTGTATAAACAGACCACAGCTTGGATCTGGTTTTTAAGAGTTAGCTAATTGGCACTCACCTGTAGCTACTCAATTAGCAGACAGGCCTTTAAAAGAAGAGAGCAGCCTGCTCCAGGGGGCAGAGGAAAAGACAGCTAGGAGAGGCTGCGCTTATTGCAAAGACATTGCTTTTGTTTGGGAAATTGGTAAGTGGAAAAGCCACCCAATTGCAGATAGCAAGTACTGTCTAGTAAGAGCAAGGGATTTTGTTTGTTTTGTTATTATTTAAAGTACCTGCTTTCAAACTGAATAAAAGAGGAAAACTGAGCTGAAGGTGTCCTGGACTTTGTATACCCTAGAAGGCTGTGGTTACTGCAAGATCGGTGACAATCCTACCTGTAAAAGAAGTGGTTTGTCACAATATATATATATATGTATTCTAAAGGAGTATAGAATATGGGTGGATTAGAAAAATGACAGATCTATCCTGTTCCCAGTTCTTAAGATACACAGTTTTTAAAAGCCTCGCATAGTATCTTGGAGCAGTTGTGTGAACTTGGTGGCTAAAAGTAAGATTCAGTTAGTAGTTGAAAATGGTGATTAAGGGTTGTGTGAAAAACCAATGGAAAATTAGTGTCGGCAGACAATGGAGTTCCTCAAGGTCACACTGTCCAATTGCTTGTCATACAACATTTGTTCATTATATTGTGCTTGTTCCACTAAGCATCGTCTATTGCAGCACTGTGGCTGTGCAGTACTTTGGCTTTCTTAGAACTCAATAAACTATATTCTGTATAAACGTTGACTAGCAATAGTGCACCACTGCCTCCACTTACTTGGTTAGTAATAACATATGAATTGGATCATGGTGGTGCTATCATCTCATTATTCTGTGCTTAAAATTGCCTGAATCTTACAGTTATAAGAATGGCTCCACAGTGTATAAAACAAGTAATTACAACATTAAAAAACAGTTCTGTAGTGAGAAGTGGGCAAAGCTGCTTTTTTCTCCCACACACAAATCATCAAGGGTTGAAAGAAGAAATGAGAGATGACAGTTATTAAGCAGCTTTGGTAAAACAATTTTGAGAAAGAAATGTTGCTGTGTAATCCACTGCACCTTATTGTGAACATTTCTGGGCTCCTTTATTGCCCTCTATGCACAATCCTTAATGAAAAAAAAGTAACTGCAGCTTATGGAACTCTTGAATTCATTATTCTTCTTGGCCACCCAACATGATTTTTTTTTTCAGTTTCCAAGCCACCCCCGTGCTATTCTGGAAGTTAAGTAGGAGGAGGAGACACAGATTCATGAATCAAGCCACAATCTTTAATGAGCTTTAGGTTTTTAGCTGAAGGAAGGAGCAGTGCTATAGAATAGTCTCCACTTAGCTGAATATTTGAAATAAGTCAAAGAATTGTGCTGCTGTCTGCAGTAGAGAAATGTATAAAATAATTGGTCATGAAGTGATTAACGTGAAGTGCAATTAAACATGGTTTTAATATATATTTACCAGCAAGTAGTTAAAAGGAAAATCCACCCAAATACAAGGTACTTGTACAGTGCCTTGCAAAAGTATTCATCCCCTTGATTTTTTATCTATTTTGTTACATTACAGCCTTAAATTCAATGTTTTGTTATTCTGAATGTTTTGTGAAGGATCAGAACACAATAGTCTAAGTTGGTGAAGTGAAATGAGAAAAAAAATATATAAAACTATGTTTTAGAAATAGTGTGTGCTTTTTCAGAAAGTTTCAGGCCTTCTATTTTCTGTTACTCAGATCCTAATCTTTTAAATATACATAGTAACATAGTTACATAGTAATTGAGGTTGAAAAAATACTTTTAGCCCATCAAGTCCAACTTTTTAAGATCTCCTCTGATCTGCAATATTTTGTTATTGATTATTTGTTAATTGATTCAGAGGAAGCAAACAGAAAAAAAAAAAAAGGAAACTTTGCCAATTGTCTCAAAAGGGAAAAAAAAAAAAAATCCTTCCTGACCCCAGATAATGGCAATCAGATTCCTCCCTGGATCAATACTCCCTCTCTAATTAACCAGGCCAACGTTTTATTTAATAATATATTCAATCCCTTTTTAAAGTTATCTATTGAATCCACTGTCACACCTCCCTTGGTAGAGAATTCCACAAATTAACCACCCTCCCCTCACCGTGAAGAACCCTTTTCTTTCTTTAAGGTGGACTTATGACTATTAATTGATAGTAAGAGTGGTTCTATATAGCTTGTAAGACCTTGTGCAATTATAAGTACTATCTGTTGTTATCCCACGAGACTCTAATAATGCACCCTTAATATTGAACATTGATAAATCCCATTTTGGGCAGCTTGTGAATATTATAAATTTCATATCCACTTAAGATTTATTCAATTCATGATTGTGTGATTCAACATAGTCATTTTTTGCACAAAGCACTATTCACTTTAATGTTCATGCAATATTTTCTCAAGATATTCACTCACAGTTGTCCAAAAGCACTTAGCACTTTATAACTGGATCACAATTCCCCAGTGATCTCAAGGGATTATTTATCCAATGGATATACTAGCATATTGAGTCTTTTCCACGTCTTATTCAATTCTACGTTATGTTCAAATATCAAGATTTTAACTTTAGTTTTTAACTATACTATTAAATGTTAAGTTTTAAATAATATATTACTCTCTATATTATAATTAGGCCCTGAGTGTGCTCTATTTAAAAGGGATATCCTGTCTCCTTTGTCTCTATTGTAATTAATTGCTATCCCAGTAGCACCCCAATACACCCAGTTCTTTTAGTTTACACCTGAGCCACCTATAACTCTGTTACTTTTATTTCTATTTTAGCCAGTCTAATAGCCCTTTTGCGCGTGTTGTTAGTTTCCTTGTACTCATGTAAAGCAGTCTCTCTCCCCTCTTGTTTGTATAATTTAAATGCCCGTTTTTTACTCTATATCTTGATCTTTAAATCATTGTTAAGCCATGATGGATTTAATTTCCACATGGTATATGCAGATGTGTATGTATGTCCATTTATGTTCAACATCTTTGCCTGCCAGATCTTTTTCCCAGTCTACATGTTCTATTGTTGCCCTTAGACCATTAAAATCTGTCCTTTTAAAATTAAGAGTTTTTGTTGGCCCCTTACAGTTTTATTTTTTTACTTCAATCTCAAATGAGACTGTGTTGTGATCACTGTTTCCCAAAGATTTCCCTATTTCAACATTTGATACCATATCAATCTCATTTGTTATGACTAAATCCATTGGCGGAGCTAGAGAATGGAGGGCCCCGGTACAAAGATGTTTTTTGGGCCCACTATCACCCATGGGGGGCTCCAAAATTGTGTGTATATATATATATATATATATATATATATATATATATATATATTTATATATATATATAATTATTATATATTTTATACATTTCTGTAGTGTAGGCCCATACCTGTGAGAAGGGCTCTCTACTTTCTCTCTCCCTGTCAGCTCTCCTCTCCTCCATCTCTGTCTCCCGTCGTCAGCTTTCCTGTCCTCTATCTCTAAATCCTCCCTCTCTCAGCTTTACTCTCCCCCTATCTCCCTGTCAGCTCTCCTTTCCTCCACCTCTCTCTCCTTTTTTCTCTTTCTCCCCTGTCAGTTCTCCTCTCCTCCATCTCTAACTCCCCCTCACAGCTCTTCTCTAGCTCTCCTAGCCTCCATCTTTCTCCCCCTCTCTCTGTCAGCTCTCCTTTCCCCGTCCCTTTCTCCATGATCTCTCCTCAATCTCTCTCTCCCTGTCAGCTCTCCTCTCCCCCACCTCTCTCCCCCTCTCTCTGTCAGCTCTCCTCTCCCCTCCCTCTGTCTATCTCCCTGTCAGAGCTCCTCTTTTCCACTTCTCTCTCTCCCTGTCGGCTCTCCTCTTCTCCATCTCCCCCCCCCTCTCTCTCTCCCTGTCAGCTCTCCTCTCCTTTATCACTCTCCCTGACAGCTCTCCTCCCCCTGTCCCTGTCAGCTCTCCTCTCCATATTTCTCTCTTTGTAAGCTCTCCTCCCCCCTCTCTCCATGTCAGCTCCACTCCATCTCTCTCTTCCTCTCTCTCTCCCCTTTCCTCCCTAATTTCTCTGTCCCCTCATCCCTCTTCTCTCACTTAACTCCAACCTCCATGCTCCTTCCCCGGATCCCTGCAGCTGGGCCTCTATTGGTGGCTGGCTCCTCCCCCCCGGGCCACTTTTGTACTACTAAAGAAAGTAACAAGAAGGAAGCCAACAGGAAAAGGGGGAGATGGGATTCAATAGGTTGTGTTAGGGGCCGTACACTACATAGTAAAAAAAATACATTTAATGTATAGAAGAAAATAGACTGCACTGGGGTCCCCATGAGGACAAGGGCCCTGGTGCATTGCCCTGGTAGCTCCGCCCATGACTAAATCCAAGATAGCTTTTTTTCTAGTAGGCTCTTGTATAACCTGGGCTATATAATAATCCCTGAGTGTACTCAAGAACCTGCTCCCTTTACCCGTACTGCTGGTTTCACTTATCCAGTTTATTTCAGGGTAGTTAAAATCATCCATTATTAGAACTTGCCCATGCTTAGCTGCATTTCCAATCTGTATATCTGTATATTATCACTAGTTCCAGCATAAATATCTTCTCTGACTATAGGCTTAAATTCAGGCTTAACATACAGACAAATCCCTCCTGCCCTTTTACCATTGCCCCTATCTTTCCTAAATAGGTTCTAAACATCCAGATTAACAGTCCAGTCACGAGAGTTATCCCACCATGTTTCAGTAATGCTTATTAAATCCCATTTCTCATTAACTGCTAATATTTCTAGCTCTCCCATTTTTTCTGGTAAGCTTCTGGCATTAGCAAGCATACACCTTATGTTATCAGTCTGTACTTCTGGAGTGCCTGCCCCTATGTTCCCTCTAATTTTTTGGAGTCTGTGTGCGCTAAAAATGTCTTTTGTGCCACATTTTGCAAGGAGAGTAAACTTTTCTGCGCATTGGCGAGTCAGGTTATAATCAATGTTATTGAGTCTTAAGCTCACTAGCATACATTGCTTGAAATGTAGCACTTGTTTACAATACAACAAAGTATGGATTAAGAAATTTAGCAAAGTTTTAGATTTATTAATACAAACAGGAAGGCCCCTATTCAATTGAAAGACTGCAGTTGCCTTCATACCGGCCATAAGTCTGCGGGCTTAAAATGTGCAACAGTTACAGAGTGATTCAACTGATCAAGCCAGCAGCTACCTGGTCGAAAGCCTAAACCGTGAATCATGTAACTGTAAGTAGCATTTCAGAGCATGATCATTAACAATTAAGCAAGGCTGTAACCACTGATTTAGAACATCCAATAGTAAATGAAACCGTCATCATGACCTCTGTAAAACATGGAGGTTAAACCTCAATCAATTAGCGTTTAGAAGTCTGATAAGCGATCAGACTCGCAATCCGGCAATGTACAAAATAAAAAAAAGGAATGAAGGAAGTGTTATTGTCTATGTGGGTGGCCTGAAATGTATTAACTCCTTGATTCCTGAATTGATATAACAAGGAAATGAAACGTAAAAAAATAAAATTTGATTGCAGATTTGCGAGCTTGAAACTGTTCTAAATGTCTTTCATCAATTTCCTCGATTTTTAAAGTGCAGTAATGACTAATTATATGCATTTACAGCACTATGATCAGGTGTTTAACCCCCTTGTGAGTCCTATCTGGTACTCGTAGGATTTTCTTCCACATTTACTATTTACGTGTGTGAAAACATTTGCGAGCTTGAGGAATTGTAGAAATTGAATAGCGATTTGCGATTGTAACATTTACGGGCCTGAAAGATCAAAGGCTTAGATGGGTTGAGAGTTACGATTTTGACAAGCGCAGGGATTTTCAGCCTGTAACCCGCAAATCCTTTGCGGGTAGTTAAAAGACGCCAATTGAATAGCAAATTAGTTTACAGGCTACATAACAAGCTCCAGTAACTAACAATTGCTCAATTAAATAGGGGCCATAGTGTTTCAATTCGCTTCCACAAGTAACAGGAATTCAACCTTCTTAATTGTATATAAATAATATTGGGTGAACTATTTTCACAATGCTGCAGAGCTATTGCATTTACAATAAATCTTAAACCCCTTTTATAATAAAGTAGACTCTCAGTTAACCCGCACCAATGGGGATTGGTAGATGCCGGATAAATGTAGTTTCTGGCTGCTTGAGAGTTACTATTAAAAGAGGCCTAGATTAGCTGCACATAGGATGCTCTGCTAAGTTTATATGCCAGTGAGTGCTGTTCTAAAAGTAGCAGCTTTCACTCCTCACTGCACTGGCTCAGGCACTCATGCATGTCTGCTTCTAGATAAAATTAAATTGCAGAGACGTACGTGGATGAAATCTAGGTGCCTGTAAGCATTGTGTGGCATGACAACCTGGCTCCTGGCATTTGTTGAGCCCTGTAAAACATAATTTTTATTTAAAGTACAAGATTCATTTTTTTCTGGTAGCTTGAGAGTTCTGATTGCTGTAATCATGTCAACAAGAGTGATATTTTACTTCACTATCACTCTGCTCCTTTTGATAGGATTGATTTGTGAATTAGAGTGGGAGTAATTATACAATAATGGCTTTTATACTCTATTCATTTTAAGTGTTTTAATTATGATAGCTGGTGTGGGTATTAGTCCATATATGAGAGCACACTTAAACATAATAGTGTTAGTCCATATCCCAAGGGACACAATCCTTTATTATATTAAAGTATACCTTCAAAGTGCACTATTTTTTACTATTTAGTAACTCCTTCATATATTCTAAATATGGGAAGTGACTCAAGTCATTTAATCACAGATTTTGTTCTTTGTCCCCACCAAGTACTCCGTCTTTATGTCCACCAACCTGGTGGCACCCAGTACTAATTTCATATGAAAGAACATTCATTTCTAATTCCCTATAGGTGGATATTTATTCTTAGTTTTCCCATGAACTTTTTGCACTCAGGGACAAATAGATCTCCATTGATCCGATATCCTTTTGCAATGTATGATTCTTTTCTTTGGTATGTGCACATAACCTTTTCCCCATTAACTTTTTCCTCCCAAGGAGAAATAGATCTCCATTGACCCTTTTCCTTTTGCCCTGTGTAATTCTTTTATTTGTTATGTGCACGCATTGAAACGCTGGGAGGGTGAATGACGCTGATGCTTTCAGAGAGCAAGCTAATGTTGGATGTCAGCGTCTGACGTCAGAACCAGAGATCCGGATTTGCCCTAATGTGTTTCTCTGCCCACCAGCGCTCTCTGAAAGGGAGCATCGGTGTCATTTACCCTTACCTGCAGTGTAAACAGTGTTTCAATGCACATAACAAATAAAAGAATAATACAGGGCAAAAGGAAAAGGGTCAGCGAAGATCTAGTTCTCTCTATGTGGAAAAGGTTAATGGGGAAGACTAAGATTAAATATTCTCCTAGAGATCTGTGTGCACTCCATGTTTAGTTGTGTGTGCTCATCTCAGGGTATGTGTGCATGCGCACAGCTTAGAGGGAACAGTGCCTACCACTATACTTGAGTTACTTAGCAGTACCTCCCTATTGGCTATACTAACCCTCCCCATCTCCTCCCACATGACTAGTTAATTAATTCCTTACCCCCTCTACACTTACTAGCCCAATACTTCTATATAGTCCCCCCCCCCCCCCACCTATTAGTTTAATAATTCCCCCAGCCATTCTAACATCCTTTCCACTAGCACAGCAGCTCCCTTGTCATTAAGGTGCAAGCTATAGAGATTGTACCAAAGTGAGAAGTCAGCCAAGTGCTCTAAAAACCCCAAACCCTCATTAGTGCACCACTTGTTTAGCCATGCATTAACCTCCCTAAGCTCCATCTGTCTCCCTGGCTTAGCATGTGGCACTGGTAGTATCTCAGAAAATAGTACCTTGGAGGTCCTTGCCTTAAGCGTATTCCCTAATTCTCTTAAATCATTCTTTAGGACACTCCATCTTGCACTAACTTTGTCATTGGTACCAAAATGTACCAAGAACGCCGGTTCATTTCCAACCCCTCCTAATAATTTATTTACCCGATCCACAACATGCCGTACCCAAGCACCCAGGAGACAGCAAATTGTTCGCTTGCTGGGATCTGGATGACAAATCACGTCTACCTTCCTAATAATAGAGTCTCCTACCAACAAAACCTGTCTGTTTGCCCTCCCTCTCCCTCAGTAGAACTGTTCTCCCAGCTGTTAGAGGGAACAGCTCTATCTGGCATTGCCATTCCTGAATGGACATCACCAACAGTTGCACTCAATCTGGCAAATCTGTTAGTGCTTGCCAACTCAGAACTGGCCTGCCTCCTGCTCCTGTTCCCCCTGCTTCCCCTTGTAACTGTAACCCAGCTCCCTCCCTGGACATCCTCACTATCCCCATCTCTGCCCTCCATGCTAGGCCCAGCTAAACTGTGCTCAGTGAGCACCAGCTCCCTTTCCAGTGGAGCAATATCACTAAGTGCTGCAATTCTCCTCTCCAGTTCTCCAATTTGAGCTTCCAGAGAGGCAACATGCTCACACCTCTCACAGAGGTATGGACCCTGGATCAGCTGTTCCAGTAGTTCATACATGTGGCAGGATGTACACTGAGTGAGGTTGCCACTGGACTGACAATTTGACCCTTTTCTTTGAACACTCTCCTGCAAACAGTAACACACAAGGTCCAAACTTATATGCAAGTATACCCCAGGCAAAAACACTCCCCTCTCACATGTACCAAATCACTGCACTCGGGAAATAAACACACTTTAGTTGTCTGAGTAAATCCAATGCAAGTATATAACATTGTACTGTGTGGAGCCAAATAAGAGCTCATATCACAAGCTATGCATGCTTGCCGCAGACTATTTTGTTTAATTTTCTGATAAAATTAAGCCAAACAGTTTTTAAATAGGGCTTAAATAATAAATATTTTAAATAAAAAGTAAACATATTTTAATGACTGCTTGTCAAAGTCAGTTTAATGTTTGTAAATACAATTGATGTTTTTTTGTTGGTGTGGGATCACTTTAATTCAATTGTCAGATCATTAGTGTAATGGCAGTTATGTGAGATGCTATACAAAACACAATAAAGAAAAGCAATATTTATTTAATAGTAAATACCAACTCAAGCAGTAAACATGCAACCGCTACGGGATCACAGTGCTTATTCAAACACTCTCAGTCTGATGACTCTGCACTCGTCTTCCCAGCAATCCAGCTAACACATCCTGTACATTGCAGAACCCTAATAAGATAGTTTATGATGGGAAATGCTAACTCACATAATGACATTGTTATGCAGTCATTTCATAGGGGATCTTGCTTTGTAATCAGATTACGAAATAATGACTCAACTTAAGTAGGATGATTAATACTAAATATGCACGTAATAGGCTCAGCTGATTAAGATGTTTACTAGACAAAAATACAATGTGAAATCTGATTGTTTACTACATTTTTATTAATTCACTCAAGGGAAAGGATAAAGGGCTACAGTATATTTCCAACACAAGTTTGCAATACCCTGGTTCTTTAAAGGGCCACTGATGTCACTATATGTACCATTAAACAGCATGTCTAAAAAGTGTTTCCTTTTTAAAATTGTTATGGTCAATAGAAGTCAGGCTATTTCAGTGTGTTGCCTCTTCCTGAATGAGTAATGATCTCTGCACTGCGCAGGATGTAATGAATATTAATGAGAATCAGATGTTAAATGATTTCTAACTACCTGACAATATTCTAGCAAATGGTAGAAGGTGTGGTGAGGTGGAGATGCTAGGGAAAACAAACAGAGGAAGTATGGCTTTTGCTAAGCCCAACAGAGGATAATTATACAAAAAGGTAAACAACTTTTGCACATGATTTTCCACCCTCTAACTGCATAGCACATATGGTGACTTTTGTGGTCTTTAATGGCAATTTCCAGATGAATTCTTCTTGAAAGAGAGAATGGACAAATCACATAAATGATAACTGCATTTTTTACCTTTTTGATTCAGAAAAAAATGTTCACTTTAAAAAACAGCGGCAAACACACTCATAGCACACCATAATCTTTTATTTATTTTCCCATTTTGCTATTTCAAGACTATGGGGTAGGAGTAAAGATTAACTTTGGTGGCTATAATAACAACATTGTGCCTTTACGTCTCCTAAGGTATTATATGGAGCCTATTCAAAAAAGTCTGCATAGATTAACATAGACTTTGTAAAGGTTTCATCTCACAATTGAGAAAATGTTCATGCAAGTGATTGTAGCAATACATCCGCCTTGGGGTAGCTCAAAACCTTATGGAAAAAAGGAAAAGATACGAGGTGGCTCTAGGTTATAAACCCAAGGTAAAATTACATAGAAGGGTGCTACCAGGGATCAGACAAACTGATGTATCAGCAAAAGAAGACAGGAAAGGAATCCCTTTATCATGGTGCACACCTGAGAACAGTACAAAAATAGCCTTAACGTTTAATAGTATCTTTAAAACCAATGAATACAATAAAAAAAACTATAACACAACATTAGTGCTACCTTATTATGAACAATTATACCTCTACTGGCTAGAGGAGTGTCAATATAAATCTTGTGGTAGGATTAAGTGGGAAAGGACAATATATCAAGTGCTAAGTGCTGGTGCTAAAGTGACTACTAGCAAAAGTATATTCTGCTGTGCAAACATACAAATAAGGGGCAAAGTGCTGAGATAATAAAGTGACTGCATGCTAATGAAGGATCTTCCCACAATACATTTATGAAGTGTAAAAAATGCTTGAATGCTATATAAAAAAAAAAAAAAAATTATATAGTATAGTGGGGATAGGAATTTTATATTAATATTATAATAAGTTACCATTGTACATCCAACATATGACATTTTTAGAACCATAATAGATATCATATAATGAACTTATCCTTTATCTTGGATTGGATTGGGAGGAACTTGTTATGTGACACACACAATTTATTATACAATATATTGTTCGATTTTATTGTGACATCATAGATAGAGAACACCATCTTATTCATAATTAATCTTCTCAATTTCAATATCCATATATATATCCATATGTTAATTTTTGCCTTTCTGCGCAACCTTCTCATCGCTAATTTGTCATATACTTACCATATTCTCTTATTTTAATACGTTAACCATTGTTTTTACCTTTATACACATGTTTTACTTAATTGTCGTTACCATAGAAACCACCTTGCTTAAATAGAGGCTCTAGACGGTAACCCCTGATGAAATCCAGGAAACGTGCGTTGGGTTGACACTACGCTACCAACGTTCCCATAGTCACTGACCTATGACGTCATCATAGTACGCCCAGGCAGTACAAGGGAACGCTCACACGCCACTAGGATAGAGTTTAATAGGATTTCCTGCAACTATATTTAGATAGCCCCTATAGGAGACATTAGACAGATAGGGATCCATTAGTAGAGCAGCATATTCTTCATAATTACGTCAAATTAATGTCCTTGTGGTATTCCCTCAATTATCTGGCCGTTTTACAACAATTATTCAAGCATGTGGATGGATATAAAATTTATTTTTGATATAGCATTCAAGCATTTTTTACACTTGATGAATTTATTGAGGGAAGATCCTTCATTAGCATGCAGTAACTTTATTATCTCAGCACTTTGCCCCTTATTTGTGTGTTTGCACAGCAGAATTTACTTTTGCTAGTAGTCTTTACTTTAGCACCAGCACTTAGCACTTTATATATTGTCCTTTCCCACTTATTCCTACCACAAGATTGATATTGACACCCCTCTAGCCAGTAGAGTTTCAATTGTTCATAATAAGGTAGCACTAGTGTCGTGTTATAGTTTTTTTTTTATTATATTCATTGGTTTTTAAGATACTATTAAACGCTAAGTTTTAAGGCTATTTTTGTACTGGTTCTCATGTGTGCACCATAATAAAGGGAATTCTTTCCTGTCTTCTTTTGCTGATAGCTCAAAACCTTAGGCACAAAAAGTAATATAAAATATCCTTATCTGCATGAAATTACATTAACTGTCTTGGGGATATGATACTGTCTCTTTAAATACCTGTCACTGACAATGTAAGACTTGCTTTTGCAAAGATTATTAACCAATATTCAAAGTATGATAGATATTTCAATCTGACATTAACTGCCATTGAATCCAAGGGTAAAGTGACTAATCCTCTAAGTGACTTCATTATAAAATCTATTTTTTCTCGCAGTTGCAAAACCAGACATGACATGGCACATTAAATCACATATATCACCAAAGGAAAATGTATACAAATATACTACTTGACACATGTATCTCTTGCCTTAAAATAAAGCTGTATGCGTATTGATAGATCTGATTATCTATTTTTCGTCCTACTACAAATGATGTATTTAAAAGACCCATAAATCTTCCACACAATGTTTAATACAGTGCTCGGTTCCCCATCGATCTAGTGTCAGACTGAGGCATATTATGCCATGTTTTTTTTTCCACTTGGAGATCTAAGAACAATAATCAAAGTCAAGGAGCAAGGGATCATGTTTGAAATCAGAGTGCAAGTTTTGTGTGTTGAATGGGGATTCAGACACTAAATCAATTTGGTGTCACAAATGAAAAACAACAATAAAGCACACACACACTAAATCAATAAGTTATGATTTTTATTTTCCACTAAAATAGCAATTCCTGATTGGATTTTCAGAAGATTCCCCTTCAAGTGTGCGTGCAGTTTCCATTAATATTTAATATTGAAGTCTGCTTGGCTAATGTTGTATTTAAAGGTCCACTGTAGTGTATTTACAATTAAAGCTCATATGTTTGTTTGTTGGACAGAGACTATTAAAAACACTATGCAGCTAAAAATAAATAAAAACTAGTATTTTGTCTTATTTTTTTTTTATTGTTTGTTTTATTCTCAAGCAGAGCTGTCTTTCTCCATCATGGGGGTGTCATCAGCATTGCCTTGGAGGTTCATCATCATGGAGTTTTTAAACAAGCTGGGCTATGATGTCACTAGCTCTGGCCGTGACATCATTAGCTCTAACCCCTTGTCTACACAGATGTAACAGCTCTGTTGTAACCTGGTTGCAGCTCTATCATAGGCCCCACCCAGTGACTGTACATGAACGATCATAGCCCTTCCCCCATTACTGAGCATGCTCAGTTCGAACCAAAGTCTAACTTAGCCTTCTTTTTTTTTTTTTGCTTGATCCAGCTTCTAGGCAGAGCACGGGTACGAGGAGTTAAGCAGCTCTACTTGAATTAAAACTGACACATACAAAAGTAAGCAAAAATACTAACTTATTTATTTGTAACTGCATACTGTTTTTAAAAGTCTATGCCCAAAAAACACATATACATATATGCTTAACATACATGCTTTACTTTCAAATGCACTACAGTGGTGCTTCAAAGTATTACTACACTTGAATGATAACACTTGAAAATAGGCACCATGGGCCCGATTTAATTGCCAAATCCGTAAATTTTACACACTTAAAATTATTCTTAATAATGCTACATATTCGGGAAATATTACTTATTGGCACTAATGAATTCTTAAGTCAATAAAATGCATATAAACATTTATTTAAAAAAAACACCTGAAGCCAAATTTATGAGTTCAAGGCATTTGCAAGTAGCTAATAAAATATGGCTCCATGTTTTTAGAATGTAATAAAATAATACGGCCTCTGTTTATTTTTACTATTTATACCCAATTATGTAGTAGTGCATCTGACCTTTTGGTTTCTGCTGATCAATTGCAGATGAATCTTCTGTCTGCACAACTGATATGTGGCAGCTAAAACTGCCAGTGTCTATAAACAGACTAAAATATAGCTAATTAGTTTATAACGAAGCACTGAGAAAGTAGAAAATAGGATCAGCTGAGGAAATTAAATGGTACTCAGCTGTAAAGCAAAATTGCCAATGTATTGAAAAATGTAAAGACTGTAACTTTTTTAACATTAAAAAAAAAATGCCCATTATCAAATTTAACTATTTAAAAGACATACAGAGAAATAATCACTGCCATTTTTAGTTTCAAACAATGGTTAAAAAATATTTAAAAATTGTGAGCTGTTTGGTGCTATTGTCATGTCTCTGCACAGCAGGTGTAATGCAATAATATGTAAGCAGAGCAATGATGCTACAGATCTAATGCTGGGAATGGTGAATTAACAAAATGTGATTCTATAATATATTTATATATTTTATTCATGAAAAACACCTAATTAGCATTTAAAGCAAGTAGCTGTCTGCTTGGTGCTGCATTACCATCACAAGTAAAGTGAGCACTGCGTTGATTAATGCTGCTAAAGCCATATATGTGTACAATGCTGTACTGTTAAAAGTTCTCTGAATTTCCAACATCAAAGGTTTTCATTTACTTCAGTCCTCTTTATGGAATGTATGTAATGGAAAGACTAAAGTATATTGGATCTCTTTAATCTATAATATATCTTCCTGGGTGAATTATAAAAATGAAACAGCAAGTAACATGAGCTCAGACAGTCCAAAAAGTCACAGCTGAGGCCATGACTTTTTTTTTTGTTTACTATACATCAATACGGTTCAAAAAGACTCAATTTAGGCTTTAAAGGAGGATAGAATTCCAAAATTGTCTATCATATATTTAAACATTAAAGAGTGTCTGTGCATGAACAACAAAGTAAAAAAAAAAAACACACACTTTTAAATCCCTGTGCAAAGGCATCTCTATGACACTCAGACTAAGAAATAGTTTGTTGTACCTAATCAGTAACTATACCTGCAATATCAAGTAGTTTTTTTTAAAGATTTCTACAGGGCATGACAAACTGGTTACACACTGTACAAGCTATTTCGTCTAAAGTAAATCATTGCTGAGGTAATAAACATTGCTTGCTCTGTATTGTTATGGAAATTTGCAGTACATGAATACAAATTAGCTATTTTGATATGCTAATTAGTGACACACTGTTTTTGCCAACACATAAATAAACATGAACAGCCCATCCCAAGCGTATTAGCTCCCCTCGCCAATTATTTTCCAGCATAAGCAGCTGCAAATTAGCACGCTAATTTGCACATTAACATGATAATGCAACACAAACAAAGATGAACACCTCAGAAATGTGATTAAAAAAATAGTATAAGGAATATCTAGCCAGCCCTTTAAGAAGAAACAATCTCTGTCCTGTTAAAGGTATATATAAGTTTCCTGGGTTTTAAATGTTTTGTAAGAAACAGGCTGTGATTATCAGAAAAAAATGTGTTATATAGAAAAGTTCAGTGTACTTACAAAGTTAAATGCAGGAATGTAAAATCCAACTTTACACACCACAGGGAGCTTATATAACCCAAGTACACTGAGGAGAGGCAGCCAGTTTGACCTTTCTGGTAGAGACCAAAGGAAAGTACTGCTGCAAGATAGAATCATATGCTTGGGTGGGGTCTGATCTCATAGCTGAATCAGAGAACAAGGAAAGAGAAACAAATAGGAAACCCAGAGCTTGATACAAATGTATAAGCTGCCTGAGCCTCCTCCTGATTTAGCCTGTAATTCAAGGGGATGTTAACTCTAATTTTCAACTTTCAGAAAAAAACATTTTGCTAACTAAATATTTTCAAATACTACTGATTCTCCTATATCAGATGCACTCATAATCCGGGAAACGTAGCTATGCCTTTAACCTTCTCTATATACAGTGCCTTGCAAAAGTATTCACCCCCTTGGCATTTTTCATGTTTTGTTGCCTCACAACCTGGAATTAACATGGATTGTATAATTTAATTTACAGAACATGCCCACAACTTTGAAGATGTTTTTTTATTTTTTATTATTACTGTGAAGCAATAAACAAATAGGACAAAATAACAGGAAAAGTCAATGTGCATAACTATTCACTGCTCATTCCTCCTTGCAAATCTGCTCCACCACCTTTGAGTTGGTTGGTTTGCGAACAGCAATCTTTAAGTCTGACCACAGATTTTCTATTGGATTGAGGTCTGGGCTTTGACTAGGCCATTCCAACACATTTACATGTTTCCCCTTAAACCACTCAAGTGTTGCCTTAGCAGTGTGTTTGGGGTCATTGTCCTGCTGGAAGGTGAACCTCCGTCCTAGCCTCAAATCACGCACAGAGTGGTACAGGTTTTGCTCAAGGATATCCCTGTATTTAGCACCATCCACCTTTCCCTCAACTCTGACCAATTTCCCAGTCCCGGCTGCTGAAAAATGGTGTTCTTTGGGTGATGTGATGTGTTGGGTTTGCGCCAGACATAGCGTTTTCTTTAATGGCCGAAAAGTTAAATTTTAGTCTCATCAGACCAGAGCACCTTTCCTCCATACATTTTGGGAGTCTCCCACATGCCTTCTTCTGGCCACTCTGCCATAAAGCCCAACTCTATGGAATGTACGGCTTATTGTCGTCCAATGTGCAGGTACTCCAGGGTTACCTTAGGTCTCTGTGCTGCCTCTCTGATTAATGCCCTCTTTGCCCGGTCCATGAGTTTTGGTGGGCGGCCGTCCTTTGGCAGGTTTGCGGTTGTGCTATGTTCTTTCCATTTAATTTATAATGGATTTGATGGTGCTCCTGGGGATCATCAAAGATTTGGATTTTTTTTTTATAACCTAACCCTGACTTGTACTTCTCAACAACATTGTCCCTTACTTGTTTGGAGAGTTCCTTGGTCTTCATGGCAGTGTTTGGTTAGTGGTGCCTCTTGCTTAGGTGTTGCAGCCTCTGGAGCCTTTCAAAAAAGGTGTGTATATGTAATGACAGATCATGTGACACTTAGCTTGCACACAGGTGGACATAATTTCACTAATTATGTGACTTCTGAAGGTAATTGGTTGCACCAGAGCTTTTTATGGGCTTGGTAACAAAGGGGGTAAATACATAGACACATGCTAATTTTCTGTTTTCTATTTCTAAAAAATAGTTTTAGGTATATATTTTTCTAATTTCACTTCACCAATTTAGACTATTGTGTTCTGATCTGTGACATAAAATTCAGATTAACAAAACATTGAATTTAAGGCTGTAATGTAACAAAATAGGTAAAAAGTCAAGGGGGGTGAATACATTTGCAAGGCACTGTAGATGCATGCAAACAATGTACACACTGCACTATTAGAAGAAAATACCAATACTATCCACTCCTTCTATCCAGTGTCTAGCTATTGGCATTACGGACTACAGTAAAATGTCTGATGTCCGTGTAGCCAGAGCTGCTAATTAATGCATATACAGTACTGATAGGTAGGTTAACATGATAGCATGTACTCTTACTTCTCTCAGTGACTGTCATCAGGGAATCACACTAACATCACAAGTTCACTGTGACAGCTCAGCACTAACCCAGAAGACACAAATAATAATGGTTCTCCGCTAGTGGGCTGGTTGCTAGAGACCTTCAGGCAGCAGCTCCAATGCGCGTTTCCCTGCAACGCAGATTCTTCAGGGACGCTTAGTTAGTCTATTTTGGCGCCATTACTTTATAGGTATATGCTCCGCCTATATGGCGACGCTACCAGTGCTAGTCTACTCCTTTTAAGGAGGACTAGACAAATCTTTCATGATTACTAGAGTATGCTAAATTTTTGATATTAAGGTAGAAAAATGAGTGATAAGTGACTCAAAACTAATATTACCAAACAAAATTAGATAAGGTCTAAAACTGTAACAGAAATAAGTTCTTATACTGAATCTATCACTAGTATAATCAATTGGAATTACCAAGACTTTAGTAGAAAGGGAAAGCCTTATATGTTTAAATACAATATGATCTAATATAATGAATTTATAATAATGAAGATAATTGGCCAGAGAGAAACACTACACCAGCCTGAAAGCTATATACACTAAGTAAATCAGGAATTATTGCTCAATGAGTAATTCAGTGGTCACAGAACTAGAATGTATGAGATTATATAAAGGGGGTATACATGAAGCCTTCATCGGCACCTCATATTGATTAATAATTGAATTGATGTGCTCCAGTACGCAGCATCTCAATTGTTGACTCATCTTGCCCGCGTACTGGAGGCCACATTTACATCTAATCAAATAAACGACCGCAGAGGTAGGGCAGTTAATAAAGTCACGTATATAATACTCTTTCTTGACTGTGACATCCTGAAAACTTTTTAAGTGTTTGCAAGACCTACAGTTCTCACAAGTATTTGAGTCTGCTGGTCTTTAAGTTAACCAGGCACTCCCAGATTGTAAGGAAGACTCATAATGGCTGTGAACCAAGTGATCTCTCAAAGTCGGTGCCCTTGTAAAGGTTATTGCTGGTCTGCTCGGAATAACTTTTTCCAGAAGTTAGGATGTGCCAGTGCTTTTGAAAGATTGTCATCATCTCTTTGTGTAAAGGGTTAAATGTCCCAATCATTCTGACCACATCCTGTATTCCTTCATTTTGAGTTGCCGGATTTTGCAATAGCTCATTCCATGTCTTTGTCTCCACATTTATGCATAGGCCCTCTTCAGGACATTGTGTGAGTATCCTCTTGATTTAAACCCATCATACAGCTCTCTTGCTTGCAATCTATAGTCTTGATAATTCAAACAATTCCGTCGCAGCCTTAAATATTGGTCATATGGAATACTGTCGAAAAGGTGCTTCAGATTTATAACTCGATTCCATTAATAAACTATTTGTAGCTGTCTTCTTACGGGAAGTCTTCGTGACAATTGTATTAGACTCAGTTTTGGTTAAAGTTAGGTCCAAGAACTCAACTTGTTTTGAACTCATTACATAAGTCAATCTAAGACCTATATCGTTGTTATTTAGATGACAAATTAATATTTTTAGATATTCTTCTGATCCATTCCAAGTAAATAAAATATCTCTATAGTGTGCTTCTTATATGTATATATGTAGTTGTTTCAATAAAGATTAGTATTTTTTTCAACATTTAAATGGAGTTCCTTGGAATTCTTTGTGGTGGTTTTACCATCCCTTTAGGATTTTTAAATCAGAACAGGAAGAAAGTACTATAAAGTCAACACATGTAAATAATCAAAGAGCCATTGTAGAGGAACCATATGAGTTATAACAACTACCATGTTAAACCCTATTGAATAACAGATAATATCCACAGACAGAGCCTTATAAAAGTCATAGTGTGAAGTGGCAAATAAACACTGAGGGTTGTACATAATTTAACATGGAAGTAAAGTGGCAAAGAAACTGTGATGGTTGAACATCATTTAATATGGACGTTTCTGCTCGGATCAATATAACTTACTGGAAGTTAAGTATTTAATAAGCTATAAACATAAATAGTAATTGAGGTTGAAAAAAGACTTTTAGCCCATCAAGTTCAACCTTTCAAGATCTCGTCTGATCTGCAATATGCAGATTAATTGTTAATTGATCCAGAGGAAGGCAAACAGAAAAGAAAAAAAAGTGAAAGTTTGCCAATTGACTCAAAAAAAAATGTATTCCTTCCTGACCCTAGATACTGGCGATTTTCTCCCTGGATCAATTCTCTCTCTAATTAACCAGGATAACCCTGAATGCCCTTTTTATTTAAAAATATATTCAATCACTTTTTAAAGTTATCTATTGAATCTGCTGTCACCACCTCCCTTGGTAGAGAATTCCACAGATTAACCACCCTCACTGTGAAGAACCCTTTTCTTTTTTTAAGGTGGAATATTTTTACTTCTAACCTCAAAGGATGTCCTCTTGTCAGTTGAAAACCTCTTAGCACAAAAAGCTCCCTTTACAAATCTTTATACTGACCCTGGATGTATTTATATAGGGTAATCATATCCTCTCTTAGACGCCTTTTTTCTAGAGAAAATAAGTTCAATTTGGTTAGTATTTCTTCATAACTTAGCCCCTCCATTCCCCTTTATTAGTTTTGTTGTTCTTCTCTGTACTTTTTCCAGTTCTAAAATGTCCTATTTATGAAGTGGTGCCCAAACTTGTATTCCATATTCCAAATGAGGGCGTACTACGGATTTGTATAGTGGTGGAATTATATTTGCTTCTCTGGCTTCTATACCCTTCTTAATACATGCTAATATTTTACTTGCCTTTGCAGATGCTGCTTGGCATTGAGACTTGTTATATAGGTGGTTGTCCACAAGTACTCCCAAATCCCTTTCAATATCTGATATACCTAGATTTGGTTCATTAAGTTTATAAATTGCATGGCTATTTTTACTTCCCAGATCCATAACCTTACATTTATTCATATTAAATCTCATCTGCCATTTAATTGCCCATTTCTCTAATTTATGCAAATCCCTTTGGAGGGAAAGTACCGTACATCATTTTCCGATTTAATTACCTTGCACAACTTAGTGTCATCAGCAAAAATGGAGACAATACTTTCCAGTCCTACTTCAAAGACGTTAATAAATATGTTAAAAAGCAGAGGACCTAATACTGAGCCCTGAGAAACCCCACTTACCACGTTAGTCCAATATGAGTATGTTCCATTTACAACAACCCTTTGCTTCCTGTCTTTTAGCCAGCTCTCAATCCATGTGCATATATTTACTGAAATTCCTGTGCCCCTTATTTTGCACAATAGTCTCCCATGTGACACTGTATCAAAAGCCTTTGCAAAATCTAAAAAGACTACATCCACTGAGTTGCCCTGATCCAAGTTCCTACTAACCTCCTCATAGAAACTAATTAGATTTGATTGACATGACCTATCCATCATAAATCCATGTTGGCTTCTACTTATAATCCTGCTTGAATAGACATATCCATGTATATTATCCCCTATTAACCCTTCTAAAAGCTTTCCCACTACAGAAGTGAAGCTTACAGGTCTATGATTCCCCGGATTTGCTCTTGCTCCCTTCCTAAATATCGGTATCACATATGCTTTTCTCCAATCATCTGGTAGAGACCCTGTGTTGAGTGAATCTTGAAATTTAAATATAATGGTTTGGCTTTTACATAACCCAGTTCTCTCAGTGCCCTTGGGTGTATTCCATCAGGACCTGGGGCTTTATTAACATTTATGTTTTCCAACCTATTTTGGATTTCTTACTGCGTTATCTAATTATTTGGTGAAGGTAGTGTAGCCCCATAATGTTGCGGTGTCCCAACAACTGGTACCTCTCTTGTGTATAGAGAAGAAAATAACCTATTTAGCTCATCTGCCTTTTCCTGGTCACTAATTGTCAGTCAGCCTGTTTCATATTGTAATGCTCCTATAGCTTCCTTCCTGGCCTTCTTCCCATTAATGTACTTAAAAAATATTTTAGGGATAGTCTTACTCTCCTTTGCAACTAAGTTTTCATTTTCTATTTTAGCCAGTCTAATAGGTGATATGTGCCAAAATCTTGATCAAGTGCTAATCTTGGGAAATTCTACATTTAACATTTTTACAGTCAACAGCTTCATTTGCAAATCTTGTAATAAGGGTTTGTAATTTGCTGATGCAAACATTCTTATTTTTCTAAACTTGCAAAGCCCAGATGAGGTCATCTTTAGCCAAAATTTTAAATAAAGGGGAAGCTAATGGTAAAAACACAGAAGTTCCACAAAGCATGCACAACGGCACGGCAACATCACTCAGAATCATGCCAAGTGGAGGAGATCTGATGGTAATTGATTGATGTTTGATTCTCAGACGGTCACAGGTTATATCCCAGGATGTAATTTCACAATTCCCTTGTGATTGGCTAAGAAGAACTGTAAAGGGGTACTGGTATAGGGAGAATACATTATGTATTCAGCTTTTTCACAACTTCACTATAAATCTAAACCATTTAAAAACAGGTTTTATAAATGGGATTGCTCTACAGTTGTACATATTGACAAAGGAAATAAATGTTTGTGCTTTACCATGTCGCATTAAGAAATACAATACAATAGAAAAATGACTCATATTTGTTTGAAGATGTGAACTTAATTATTTGGTGCAAACAGTCTCCAACACAAACACAAAACTGCCCCAAGAAAAACTATCACTGGCAAGTACCAACCCTGTCACCTGTGTGACTTGGACAGAGATCACATACTAGTGTTAATACCAGTTTCTCAATCTGTATTTTGGGTAAATGACACACAACTAGAAATACAACAGAAGTGATGTAGATACATCATGGGCCACTGTGTCTTACAAAAAATGTTGTGTTTGTGAAATGTGAAAGAACAACAGAATCTATGTAAGCCATAAGGATAAAAGCATATTTAGGTAAAACCACAGATACTAATTGTGGCTGGAGGATTGCATGTTTATATGTTCCTCCCTTCCTGCTGGTGGGTAGTCTAAGGGGGTGAGGTATACTAATTTGTATTACCTATTCTACTTTTAAGCCCTCTCCTGCACATGCTCAGTAAAAGTAGCTTGCTAGTATACTTGCAAGCCCCACTTGTTTGCCTGTAACCACCACCTCTTGCCTTAAAAATAAAGAGCCTCATTCAATTGAGCTTTCGGGAGATCCAGGCTTCGGAAATGTAGCCTGCAAGTTATTTTTTTCTATTCAATTGGCGTCTTTTTTGCGGGCTCTGACCGAGTTACGGGCTTAGGCCTCCGATTCACTGCGACGTTCACATTGCAAGTTAATGCCCCTACAAGCCTTTGATCTTTCACGTCCACAAGAGTTGCGAACGCTAAAATCGCAAATCGCTATTCAATTGCTCCGATTCCCCCTCGCTAAGCAAGCCGACAAGCCTGGAAATGGCAAAAGTCGAACCACAAATCACAGGTACCAAGGAGGACTCACAAAGGGCTTAGTGACATGTCCGGAGCACTTTAAATGCACATATGCACACACTACTATACTTTTATTAAAAGTGAAAGTGATGTTAGGTCTTAGAATTAATAGCTCAACATTCTCAAGCTCGCAAATTGGCCACAAAAAATACTTTATTTAATGTTTAATTTCCGTGTTATATCGATCCCGGCAATCAATGTGTTAATACATATAATGGAACTTGCATGTAATAGAATACCATATTATCAAATTTATAAATATTGCATCATATCTCGGATGTGGGACCGATCGTAACTCGTAATTCAAGCCCGTAGGACTTTGAAATCCAACCTCCATTATTCAAAGCCGTAATGATGACAATTTCTGTTTCCATTGGCTATTTCTATCTCGGGAGTTACGGCCCTGGTTAATTGATCTGTTCAAGGTTGCAAATGCTACATACAATGGCATGGTTTCCGAATTTCGCTATCGGCCCATAACTTGAGGTCTTCCCGAATTGAATAGCACCATAACTCGAGCACCCTGTGTGCCTGGAGAAGGCCCGCAGACATACAGACTACATTCCATAAGTTACAGCCTCCAAATTAAATGAGGCTCAAATTATTACCATCACAGCCTCTTGCATACATTTGCATGTGACATTTTTCCTAATCTACAGTGGACCTTTAGG
>CM050166.1:162078095-162173095 GCA_027410445.1 Discoglossus pictus
TGCAGAAAAACAACAGCGATTGTTAGCTCTTGCGCATATTGATTGCTGGATATATTCATTACAAATAGGTAAAGTATATTAATTTAGTCTTTCATTAATTAATTAATTATTATTCAAAATAAAAAATATATATAAAAAATAAAAATACCACAGAAGAGGCTTGCAATCAGCGCCGAAGGGGTTCAGCACTGGGATCACAATGAACGCACAGAGTGCTCACACAACCAAAAGTACACCTGAGGAGAGCCTCAAAATGACCGCCGAAGGCCTTTGGTGCTTATCGCGGGGTTTGCAATGAGCACCGAAGGAGCTCACAAGACCAAAGGCCCTCAGCTCGCAATAAGCGCCCAAGGCACCAAGAGGACCAATACCCTTACATTAGGTGGCAAACAGTATTGCCTGGCTTACAATTTTCTTGCCGTCATTTTTTGACGGGCAAGTCACTAGTATGATAATATTGTTAAGGAAAAAGGTAAAAATATGTAGAGCAAATATAATAATATAAACACACATAAAAAGGAACCAGCCATATGAGAACTTAAATATTAACATACATAAATTCTCCAAATCCTTAGGTGTGGAAAGTACCAAAATAATTGGTAATCCTAATGAATTTGAACAAGTCAGCCAAGTAGATCATCAACTCCGACAATACTGGAGACACAAACCCGACACGCTCACATTTTGTCACTTTCTTAGGGGGTTGGGAAGTCTTCAATAAATTAATGAACCTCATTTTCGGAATCAAATTTAATTGAAATTTTATACACAATGTTGTGATCTTACTGAATTTTAGACTCTATTTTGATTACAGTGTAAGGAGTTTATTTTAATAAACAATTGAAAGGCAGCTTTACAGCTATGTGTTTTTTTCTCTGCAACAAAAGTCCTGATGTATTTAATCATGTTAACCCATCTGAACTACTGCTAATAATAATACTAATACAACAAATCCAAAATCGCTGTGCCGGTGTCATATTCAATCTTCTTCACACAACCCACATTTGTACTACTTGCAAAACTGCAATGGCTTCCTATTTCCTATCACCACCTTTCCAAATTTGTTATGCCACATAATACCTTCATTGTATCACCTTATCCCGGTGCTGAAAAGTTTCCTTATCCCTGTTTATCCTCAATATAACAAGGACATTTACTACTACAGCCCAGCTAGGACCAACACTGTGCACAGAAATGCACAACCACATCCCTCACCACCACATTGACCTTTAGTACATCCAATCCCTGGTGGCAAGAACTAGACATCCAGTGTGCTAACATATGGTATTCCTTTCTATGTTACACTATCTACAATTACAATCAGTTTTCTTTTTTATAGACTTCACCAATTAAATTAAAAGTTAAAATTGGTCAGAAACTGGTTGGAGTGGCTGCTGCTATGGATGAAAGGCACAGAGGTGTAGTGCTACGTCTGAGGCAATGAAAGGGTGAAATGAAATCGTTATGTCATGTTATGTTTGAATTTAAATTGAACATTGTTGTCACAGACGTTTTGTAAAATTCGAACCAAAAAGCAAAAGATAACATTAAATATTTATTTTAATTTAAGAGCTATTTAGAGTATGACATTAAAAGCCCAGGGGCTATCAGAGGTGCTTTCTTTTATTCTCTTCTCACAGAAGGGTCAAGGTTATTCCATCTCTTTCCTCCTCCACTAATATAAGCTGCCTGAGAATGCAAGCGGGTTTCAGTAGACTGATTGTCTCTGCATGGCCAACTTTTCACTGGGATTTCATCCAAATTTCTCTTCTTGTTCCTCCCACAGTTGAGTCAGTTAGTCAGCCCGTGAGAAAATTACCAGTCATAACCTGACAGTGCACTGCTGCATTCACAATCCATGATGATGAAATCATAGTTGTATCATTATATTCAATGCACAAAATAACTGAAATAGATTCAGATTTCCTGCTTGTTTGGATAACAAGTTATTTTCTTTTTTTTGTGTGTGTGTGTCTCTCCTTTTAGCGGTGTTGAAATGCATTTCATGAGAAACCAGTCTCACAGTGAGAAAATATCTCACTGGAATCATTCCAGTTCAAAGAAGCCAAAAAACCTTTGGGCAGGATTCCCTTATAAAAATAGTAACACATTATAAAGAATAATTAAACTGTAGCCGCCCACATCAAAAATATGACTGCATATGGGAAAATGTTATAATGTACAACTGATTGTCATCTGATAAGTAGCTCTCACAGCAACTGAAGAGACCGGCTTGTGAGACCCAGACCCTCATATGCAACATTGTCACTGACAGCTATATTATGTAACTTTCTATGCTCGCGGTGATGTCATCAGGGACACAATTTCTACTACTTTATTTTTAAACCTGGGAATTATCCATCTGAGCTCACCCTGACACTTCCCTTGTGCCTGCTCGCTTTTCATACACAAGATATAAATATTACCTTTACTTCTGTGGCGTGAATCACATTTGTATTTATACACTAGTATATAGAATATGTACAGTATTATATATACAATAAGTCCTATTAGAGAGGTGGTAATGTGGTAATCAACTGCTATGCACACAACTTGTATGCATATACAGACCTACTGTGAACATTTTGCTAACTAATACTATTAGGCCTCAAAACATGTGCCAATTCCCTGAAACTGGAGATTTCAGGTCAATCACATATATAGTTGTGAGCGTACGGGTCGTTGCTCACGCTTGCGGGCTCGCGTAGCGAGCCCGCGGCCCTCGCGTAGCGAGGTCACTGGGCAAGGGCCTCAGTTGCTGGCATGGAGCGCCGAAGGCGCTCCATGCCAGCAACTGAGGCCCCTCGCGAAGCGAGGGCCTCAGTTGCTGGCGAGGTCACTGGGCACGGGCCTCAGTTGCTGGCATGGAGCGCCGAAGGCGCTCCATGTCAGCAACTGAGGCCCCTCGCGAAGCGAGGGCCTCAGTTGCTGGCGAGGTCACTGGGCAAGGGCCTCAAACCCTCGCAAACTTCACGTCGCTACTCAAAAAACACGACACACAAATTACGACACTCGCTAAATTTTACGAGGAACGCAAACAACCTACGAAACACGTTACCACACATTACGACCTCGCAAACATCGGACGCAACACGCCGACATACAAACATTTAAAACACAATACATACACACAGCACATACATAAAAACCTTACCTACACCAAGAGGGAGCACCCAGGACCTCAAAAATGCAACTTACACCTCGATTTTACTCGAAATAAAAGACTTTTGAGACTAAAAAAAAATCTAAGCGACAGAAAAAATGGCTGCCGAACAAAACGAAAACGAGGCTACAGCACTCTAAACTCGCAAAACACCACAAGAAACTCGCAAAACACCACAAGAAACTCGCAAAACGCCACAAACCACCTACGGATATTCATACCACACAGTGCACACATTCAGCATGCTTACACAGCAGCTCCACACCACTAATGCTGCAGCAACATCAACACAGATTGCCAGCTCTTCATCACAATGCTTCAAAATAGGTACACTATATTCATTTACTAATTTAGCTACCTTACAATTTCATTGCCGTCATTTTTTGACGGGCAATTCGCTAGTCACATATATAGTTGTGAGCGTACGAGTTGTTGCTAACGCTTGCGGGCTCGCGAAGCAAGGGCCGCGGCTCACATTGCTCCTTGCCAGCAACTGAGGCCCTCGCAAACTTTACGTTGTAACGCAAACAACATACAAGACACTTTACCACTCATTACGACCTCGCAAAAAGCGTCCGCAACCCGCGAACAGGAAAAAATTCAAAACACAATAAATACACACAGCACATACATAAAAAGCTTACCTACAGCAAGAGGGAGCATCCAGGACCTCAAAAAAGGAAGTTACACCTTCATTTAACTAAAAATAAAAGAGTTTAGACACTAAAAAATTCTCTAAGAGAGAGAAAAAATGTCAGCCGAACAAAACGAAAACGAGGCTACAGCACTCTAAACACGCAAAACACCACAAGAAACACAAGAAACACCACAAAACCCCTACGGATATTCCGTTAAGACTCCACACATACCACACATTACCCGCCATTTTACGACAATGCGGAAGTACACAACTACGCTAACGGTTTCGTCTCGCGCACGCACACTATTACACTGCACACATTCATCACACTTACACAGCAGCTCCACACCACTAATGCTGCAGCAACATCAAAACAGATTGCCAGCTCTTCAACACAATGCTTCAAAATAGGTAAATATTAAGGTACTATAGGTATATATTCATTTATTAATTAATTATATATTTCATTATTATACACCAAACAGCATTAGCTACCTTACAATTTCATTGCCGTCATTTTTTGACGGGCAATTCTCTAGTCTCATATAATTCCCAGGACAGCACTATTTTTTTTATAAATGTGGTCAAGTAAAATGCTATTTCTGTTGCATAAAAATACATTAAAAATGTTGTTCAGTCGTTTCTGACTCTCCGTGACCTCATGGATTGTAACACTCCAAGCACATCTTTATGTCCATGGTCATGCTGATTCACCTTGTTTTTATGGCAGAGATACTGTAGGTGGTTGCCAGTTCCTTCTCAAGTGGGCCACAGCATACAACTCCTGGTATTCCTAGGTGTTCCTCCGTCCAAATACTGACCAGGCCCAACCCTGCTCAGCTTCAGGGTGGTGTGACATCTTGGTTCCCTGACTGGAATCGAATCCAGGTTACAGTGGTGAAAGCACCAAAACCTAACCACTGGACAACCAGGGATATAACATTACTTTTTGATAAATGTTTTTTTTAATTGAGCGTGTTGCCCATTTCCCCATGTTTTGCACCCATGCCCCAAAAACAATTTTACCCCACCAATTCCTAACTACTAATACCCATAAGCTAACCCTTAACATAAAACATACCACACTCCCATCAAGTTATTTTGGAAGATCCCTTTCTTTTGTACTTTATTTTTTTATCTACATTGTAGAATTATCATCTTTGCTTTTATGCAATATCACTGAATTAAAATATGTTATTACATGTATACAGACATTGTGACTGGCAATATTTATTCATTATCTACCTGACATAATACTACAGGAAATCAAGCTAAACTGTTCACTGGAAAGTTGTATTGTGAGATTGGAGCTGAAATATATTGGTCCTATCATTAGATGACAGGATTCCTTTGAGAAGATTCTGATACTGAGAAAGATTTAAGGCACACAAAAAAAGGGGGTGGCAGAGACGGAGATGGATAGATGAGGTCATTGAAGCAATCAACATGAGCTTGAGGGAGCTTGGAGGGGCAGGGTCTGACAGATGTAAGTGAAGTCCATAGGAACAACAACAATGTGAGATTAAGTTGTGTACATTTGAACCTGTATAGGGAAGTAGCAACAATAAAACACCCATTGGATGCTATCAGTACTAATCTGAAGCCAGTATTAATCTGAAGCTAAAGTGTCTTTTCCTATGAAGAAATGTGGAATCATTTTTTACATTAGTACCTTAATTTTTCCTATTTGCTAGATGCTTTATTAAATGTCATTTCAGATCAAAATACAAGTTTGAAAGAAAATAAGAAAGGGTGCTTCCAAGGATGAGGGTTGAAAGATATATTAAAATCCCTGTCAATATCACTAATATAGTTTCCGTTGTGTGTAACGCTGGCCAGCGCATGTGCACAACGGAAACTATATAGATGATAGACTGCTCACGGGGGAGAGACACAGGGGTGGGAGAGGGACACAGGGAGTTAGAGAGACACCGGAGGGATAGACATGGGAAGACACAGGGGAGAGAAAGAGAGAGACAGGGGAGAGGATGAGAGAGAAACATGGGTGGGGGAGATTGGGGAGAGACATGAGGATAGAGAGGAGGGGAGGGGTGAGAGAGAAGGAGGGGAGGGTTGAGAGAGAGAAGGAGGGAGGGACAGAAGGAGGGATGGAGAGACAGAAGGAGGGAGAGAGAAGGAGGGAGAGAGAGATAGGGTAGAGAGAGAGAGAGGGCATAAAGACAGAGAGACTACGCACAGGGAAAGGGACAGAGCGCATAAAGAGGGAGATGGCGAACAGAGGGAGAGTGTGAACACAGGGACAGAGATAGGGCAAACAGAGGGACAGGGAGAGGGTGAACAGAGGGACAGAGAGAGGGCGTACAGAGAGAGAGGGAGAAGGAGCTCACTGATACAGAGACAGGGCAAATCATATATTATACCGTCATTTTTGACGGGCAATTAACAAGTATGCTATATAAGCTTGTGGTGCGAGTTTGAATGTTGGTAAAAAGAGGAATAAAATGTTCTAAAGCATATATTTTTTTACAAATATATTTGTGACACCAAAGCAATACAATGTAGTCCTATCCAGGGTAGCTAGGTTTAATTCCCATGCCTGCTCCATGAATCCTCAGGCAAGTCATATTATCTCCCCAAGCCTCAGGCTCAACAGTAAGACTATAAACTCTGCAGGGCAGCGACTCACTGTACATGGGAAACATGTGTTTGCAGTGCTGGATACACTGCTTGGGCTGTATACAAAGTACATATAATATTTGTATTATTTAAAATATTTAATCTGACTGTTTCCTTCTAATAAATCCCTAGAATGACCAGAAACAAAGAAAGATAGAGATGATTCAGAATAGCTAACAATATATATAATATTGTATTTTTCTACATTTCTATAAAAATAATAGCAAAATAAGTCATGTATTTACAGAACTGTAATCTCTCTGAATTTAATTCTGAGATTTAACTTAACTAAAGGGACAGTTTCACTACAGAAATAAGCTATGGTCTAAACAGCTTATGTATTTTAGTAATAGTAATAATAATAATACATTTATATAGTGCTTTTCTCTCAGAAGGTACTCAAAGAACTTGGAAGACAAAAAAGAAAGAAATAAAGTGGTTTCTAGTCTCTTTTTAAAAAACAAATTTTCTTAAACTCATTTTTGATACATGTTTTGACATAGGTTCATAGTATTGCCCTGGGTTAGCCATGCTATGTTTGCGTTGATAGCTTGCTTTCCGGTGGATACTGGATGTCCTACAAGCTAGGTTCAGGAGATTCATGGCGGTTGGAGTCGTACTCTGCTGTTATAGTACTTGTAGGCTGGTGAAATACTATTATTTCAATCCTCTCTATCATTAGCAAATACATTTTTACAGTATATATTTACAGTAAATAAATCTTCAAATAAAGTGGGTTGAGATTTACTGATCTATACTGTCTACTAGCGAATGGTCCGTCAAAAAATGACGGCAATGAAATTGTAAGTGAGCGAATGCTGTTTGGTGTATAATAATCAAATAAATAATACATTAATAAATTAATATACTTTACCTTTTTGTCAAGTAATAGATGCAGGAAGCATTCTGTTGAAGAGCTGACAATCTGTTTTGATGTTGCTGGAGCATTAGTGGTGGGGAGCTGCTGTGTAAGCGTGATGAATGTGTGCAGTGTAATAGAGTGCATGCGCGAGACCAAACCATAGCTGTGCGAGACCAAGCGTAGCTGCGTACTTCCGCATTGTTCTAAAATGGCGGCTAATGTGTGGTATGCATCTGTAGCGGAATATCCGTAGGTGTTTTGTGGTGTTTTGCGTGTTTCTTGTGGTGTTTTGCGTGTTTAGAGTGCTGTAGCCTCGTTTTCGTTTTGTTCGGCGGCCATTTTTTCTCTCGCTTAGAGAATTTTTTAGTGTCTAAACTCTTTTATTTTGAGTTAAATTAAGGTGTAACTTCATGTCCGCGGGTTGCGGTCGATTTTTGCGAGGTCGTAATGGGTGTGAACGTGTCTTGTATGTTGTTTGCATTACGACGTAAAGTATGCGAGGGTCGCAGTTGCTGGCAAGGAGCGCCTTTGGCACTCCATGCCAGCAACTGCGGCCCTCGCTTCGCGAGCCCGCAAGCGTGAGCAACAACTCGTATGCTATATATGTGATTATACACATTTTGCATGCATACTGAGCATAGACACATAAATAATTCTAACAGTTTCAGTGTGAAATTGAAATGTTTATTTGTGATCAATTTGGATAAGAGACATTAAATTCCAAAAGTAGAATCAGAATTATATAGAGACAGGTGCCTGATGTGCCGGGCAGCATGTGAGCCTCAAACCCTATGTGGGGATCAATATTAATTCATATTGCTTCCTCATACACTACTTTAATGGTCACCTTAGGAATGCTGAATAAGGATCTATAAAAAGACTGGCAAGTTAAAAAATATTTACCGTATCCAAAAAATTGACTTGCTTTATGAAATATTTAGTGCCACAAACTACTATGAGATTTCCAGGTCCAGCCATTCAGAGCATAATCAGACTGTGTATAAAACTGGAGAGCATGCATGTTGTGTTATTTTATATACATTTGTGTGCAAACAACCCTGAGAAAAAGAAGCAAAAACAACATCTTCCGTTTAGCCTTTTAGCAGTTACATTTTTTTTAAAAACTGCACGGTTCTTTATTTAGAACAACCGCTCATTAAGGAAACATCAAAGGGGTGACTGTGTTGACAGTTAGGCTTTTAAACCAAAAACATGCTTATCTTAAATTTCTGATCGTTTCTGAGCAAACAAGCTAATCAAGCAACATTTAACCCTCTTTCAAGCAGTCTAGTGCCCCCAGTTCTGCCAACTTGCAGTTAATCAAGAATAATTTGGCAACACAATCACACCTAAATATAATTGACATATACAGAATAGATAAAAGACATATTATCATGCACTCCTTACATTTTTGCAATTAAAACACTTAATACAATATTTTTTCTGACCTCAAGTTAAGACAAAGCCCTTAAATGCTCTGCATGTAAATACTCTACACAATGTAATACTAACTTGACGGACCCTGAATACAATGGATACTTACAGCTTATAGTTGGGTATCTTATTTTAGAGTTAATATGAGTAAATTGAATATAATATACTCAAACATTAAGTATGAATAAGTGGAAAGATTTCAGCGTCTTTATGACTTTAATTGGAAAAGTAAATACATCACTTAGGAGTGGATTTATCTTATGGCACTAAACACATACTGAAAAAGAATCTGGAAAGGGGTTTATTTACAGATTAGCAACATTTTGGAAGGTTGGTTCTGGTACTCAAACAGATTGAAATATTCCTGCTCCCCTTCTCTAGCATCACCGATAAAGATTTTAGGTTCTAGAGAAGCTGACAATATAGTTTCATATTTGGAGAAAGTAGACAAGAAAAATATTGCAGCTCTCTATCAAAGGGGCAACAAATTTTCACTGGTAGTCTTTCAAATAATTCAAAATATAGAACCACTTACATGTTAGATCTGCTCGCCTGTGAACAATAAACTTATCTCGATAGGGTACTTAAATGCATATTATTACAATATGTCAAGTTTTGAATTTCTCGTGTTGAAAGATAATTTATCACATAAAGTGACAAAATGTCTTGAGAGAGATTCAATTTAAGGGCACAACGGATAGAATGGTCAAATGGGAAGAGGAATTAGGGGTGAGGTGGCCAGAAGAAAAGTGGTGGGGTGGCTTTAAGATGACCAAATTGGCTTCTCAATGTGTATCTTTTAGAGAATTGTTCTTTAAGTTGGTTCAGAGATGGTATTGGGTACCCATTGAATTAAATAAAGTAAATTGTATCAAGTCCATTTTGTGTTGTAGAGGATGTGGTGTTCCAGGTACCCATGACCGTATCTGGTGGGACTGCAGTTTGGTGCAGACCTTCTGGGAAGACTGACTCTCTCATCTGGCTGATATGTTAAAAGTGATTCTGGCTTTAGATCCTAAGGTAACCCTATTTCATGTATTGGAATCAAATATTACTATGTCTAAAAGGTTGTTGATTACACATTGTCTTCTTGTGGCAAAATGGATTTTAATTGGAAGCAGGGAAGAATCCCTTCTTGGAATGAAGTTAAGCATATTATGGTAAGGAATACAGCACTAAAATTACCAAACACTCAAGTAAATTGCATGGGGAAGAAACTGTGTGTAAAATGGCATAATAGGGAAATATAAGTTGCACTTTATTACAAAAAAAAATATAATGTATATAAATTATGGTCTGGAATTGTTATCTCCTGATGTTTTATATGAGGATGGATGTTGTATGTTATTATGTATTAGATGTTTTTGTAAATTGACAAACTTTTTCATGTATTCAATGAAAAAATCAATAAAATAAAAAAATAGAAAAAAGTAAATACTGTACACCTAAATATACTTACATCATCCAACATTACTTTCATTTATATTTTATTTGATAATGCAAATATATTTAATGTCTATGCTGCAATAGGACTTATCAGATAAGTGTGTCCATGCCTCAAATATTACTCCTCCTTTCCCCTTGCCATTTACTCATCCCAGAATTACCAAACACCTGTACATTTAAAGTCATATATAATATACATTTATTGTCTATACATTGGACTAGCATCTTGAGGAAGCCTGCTGCCACCTGGGCCCTGGGCATTGGCCTTGTTGGCCTCAGCAGACATACATCACTGTAATAATGTATAATAGGTACTTTATGTAAAGCACAGGTAAAATAATTAAATGTGCCATAATATTTTTGGTGTGGACTGCTATTAAACAGAGGTTGTGTCAACGAATTACATCTATAAATATGTGAATGAGCAATAAGTAATCAATGCAGCAAATACTGTTCACTGCCACTAATAGTAAAATACATAATATGGTGATGGAAATTCTGTCATTTTGAAGAAGCTGCTTTGAATGGACAATTTGCTTCAAAAATGCTAAATATTACTAATAACAGAGAAAAAGCCATGGTAATGTACGGTAACCAATATTGTAAGCTAAAGCACTGTAGTAATAACACCAATGCAGAGGACTTTTTTTTTAAATGCAGAGTTATCATTCTGAATAACTGCATGTACTATGTACATACTGCATTATATATTTCGGGCTTGAAGGAGTGCACAGAGTGAAAGAGTGTGGCCAGACATATTCCAGACTGAGGGAACAGGCACTGATCGAACTTCAAAGGCTAATCAGGCACGGTGTAGCCAACAGAAGGATGCTTGAAAAATGGCTTGTCATATCAGCATGTAAAGATAACTCACAAACTTTTTTTCTGAAATATGTGTTCAACACACCCATAGATCAATACCAAGAGACATTTGTGATACTCATAGTGCAATAATAGGGATTTCCCTGGGTGGTTAACAGTTTGCTTGATGTCAACTTCTATTGACTAATTATTTACAATTCAAAAGGGAATTTGGTAATATTTTCAATATTGACCTGAATTTTCTTTCTAGCACTAGCTGTGCTGCCTCTCTTACAGACCATCTACTTCTTCACATACGAATAAAAGGCAGTGTACTCAGCAAGATGCCTGAGCCAAAGCAAATTTAGAAAGCATGCTTGAAGTGTGAGAGATCCTAATTTGACTGCTTCTTTGAAGCCCACGGCTTTTTTTTGGAAGATGAGGTTAGCATTTATTAAGAAGATAAAATCTGCACCAGTGCAATAATTGGCTGCTGCCAGGTTACCAGGTAAAACTACACCTGAGAAATTAGAACACAAAGCCTTCAAAGAAACCTGCGTTCTGCTCCTGTGACACCAGCTGGACAGTAGAGGAAAAGTGAAAAGAATCTATGTAGTAGGGAATGGCATAGTGTGTGCAGCTACTGGCTGTTAAGAGTTGACCGGCACTAACTTGTATAGTTGACAGAAAGATATCAAAAATGAGGAAAAGAAGCATTTGCCAGAATGATAACTAAAGGAGACATTTAAAATTGCATTGAGTAAAACGTAAACTGTAGGTATTTGTCATAACAACAACTTTGCAAAGTGGTATTATAAACACTACACATTTTGACACAGTTAAGTATCTACATTTACATGGTGCGAAAGACACAGATGGACAAATAGTAAGAGATGCTTGGGATTCTGGGTAGCGTTTATTAGCGTTTACATGTAGTGCGTCAATATATTCCATAGCGCTGAGCATGGGTTAAGTACAAGGCAATTTTTAATTGTTGAAATTAAATAAAATAGGTTCTGGCATGCCAATGCTTGGCACAAGGGTCACATGACCAGGCTGGGATGTGTAGGGGATAGGCTTGGGTCCCCGGCGGGGGATTTGGATAGCTAATAAAGTCTTGGGTGGGATTTGCGGCATTTGCTCCCCCACTAAACATGTGTTAGGAGCAGTGGTTTCCTGCTCTCTCGTCCTATAAAAAATGGAGGGTGGAGATGGAGTTGTTTAAACAATTATTGTGATCTTTATTTATGTTTTTTTAAGGCTCTCATGGTAGTGGTGGGGCGTTGCCACTAGGCAGTGGGTGAAATGCAAAGCCTCTCCCAACTGTAGGAGGTGGTTCTGCTTTGCAGCCCTAAACCCGTGTTCAAGGTTGGGGCTTTTTCATTATGGCTTTCTCCTCTCCATTATCTGCCATGTTGTAATGTTTTATACCACAATTGACCGGTTGAGTTTTTTATATATACAAGCTCATATATAGTTAGACTATGCTTCATAGGCATCATAGATGCTAACTATGTTACTGGATTATGTCTTATATGTTTGTGCCTAACCCAGTAAAATGGTATGAAAAACTGTTAAGCAAGATCTGGCACATGCCAGCAACTGTCTGTTTAAAACTGTAAACAACTGTTGCTAGAAAAATAGCTTTTTAAACATTTGTATATTTAATTTCAATAATCTGGCATTTCAGCGTTTGATATGCTGCCACTTACATGGACCACCTGCCTACCCTACACCTGCAGAACAACACCTGCACATGGCAATGAAAAACCCACACTGCAAACCTACACTAGATATGCACCGTAAAACCGTTCAAACATATATTCTAATCATAAACACGTCTTATATATATATATACATATACTTACATGTATCCAATAGGATGGGGACAGCAAGAGGGAAATGAGTAACTAGAGCTCTGGTGTGCATAAATCAGAAGGGGTCTAGATTAGCATAAATCCTAAGTAATAGGACATCTTACTGACTTTTAATTTCCTGCAGTGCCCCCTACTAACCTGGCATACATTAGCATTCAGTCTGCCCAAGGAACATGCATAATTGAACCCGCCACTTCCTGGTGCTGAATTGACTTTCACTGCTGCCACTGAGATTACCCACAAACATAATGTGTCCCTGCAGAGGAGTCTTGGTTGCCTTACATTCTATAGTATATTCAGTCCTTTAGGGAAGAACATCTCTTCAAATGATACAATTTTTTAAATTAGAAAAATTGAGGTAGATCAAAGTACATTGGAATTAATGTGCAAATGAGGAATGTAGGGAGTGGTAACCAACTGTGAATATGTGAACGAACAATGAAGAATCTGTTCAAAAATTACATTTCACTGTCACTGATGGTTAAATAGAGGAGTAAGTGTCTGCTCATAGAAGAAACCTGGAAAACACTGCCAAGTATCTAATCAACAGCCAATCAAACAGTGAAAAGCAATGGTGAATGAATGATGGGGAGACTGTTATAGTGACAAGGTTTCAGACACAAACCTTGCTAAACTGAATACCCTGCAGAAATGTGATTACAGCATTTACTGAATATAGCCCAGAGAAAAAGAAAGAAATCAATGAAGTGCATTTTAATAAGTGGGATGAACAGAAATACCATGAAAGCCAAAGGCACTGAGTCAGTAAAATAGTGAGACTGTGAGAAGACTGAGAAGAAGCAAATCAGAGGAGTTCGATACAATGACAAATGCGTTCAATACATCAATTGGAGGTGGCGCTCTTCTTAAATGTTTTACTCCTAAGGCCTAGTTCAATAAGAAAATCATATATTTCAATCAATAAATACCGTAGGGATGACAAAATGTAAAAATTAGTCTAATGGCAAATTACCACTTAACAGACACAAGTCACGTATAAAAATGCAAATTTTAAATTATGATAAAGGGTTTAGAGGAGATCTTTTTTTATAGCAGTGTCTATTATAAGCGCTCGCCAGTAGAAGTCATGAATCATTCTGTAGTGATTTATTATAAATTCTTACTTTGTATCTTTGTTAAATGTATTTTATTAATTCATAAATATTTTAAATAAAATGTATTAAGTTATTATAGTATTTCAGTTATGTTTAAAATACTTCACATTTGAAATAATATTATTTTGATACCCTAACGATACAACAATGCTGATTATTTACCTGGGAAACAATAATTTTATTCTTATTAACAGAAGATCATTTTTCTAATTTTGAACTTATGTTTGTTAGGAAAATGATACATTGGTTGCCATATCTATCCTTCTAATTAATAGTTATGTTGACACCATTTTAATTTCATTCTGATTTTAGAAGAAACCATTTAAAGTTATATTGTATTACATTTTGGACCTCCTTCCCTTTACTCTACATTGCTCTCCCAGTGTATATGCTTTTACTTTCTTTACTAGGAATAAATGAACCCGAGCTTACCCAGCTTTAAGCATAGAAGAGGCATGTCGGCTTTGTGTCCGCAGGCCTCATGTGGCCTTCTGGAACTGTGGCCATAACCTTTAATATTCACTAAAGAACAGACATTTCCGGGGTAGTTAATTATTTTTTTTTACAGCATTCACCAAGGTCCAAATGTATTTATGAAAATGAGGTCAAGGTTCAGAAGCGTTATTTTGTTACAGGCAACACAAATATTTTAATATAATAGCAATAAAAATGGTACAGGAAAGTAGACTATAAGGTGAAAGAGGCCTAAGAACAAGATGCCATGAAATGCCTTAGTTTACTATAGATTTGGAAACTTACAAAAAGATGAATAATCGTTTTATTAACGCAATGGAGGTTCAGAAAAATTGGGAACGCAGCCCTCATTATTATTTCATTTTCACATGCCTTGCACAAAGCAATATGGAGATATTTGATCAGTCAGCAAGTCCAAACCTTTGGATGGGGGAGATGAACTTTAGAGACCCAGATTAGATTGGCTTCAAAATGAAGCTATGTAGTATTAAGTTATGAGCCTTCCTTTGATTTTACATATTTAATGTAATTTCCTCGTAAAGCTCCAAAGAAAATGCTGGTGTTTGCGATTTTATATTTTGAAGTATACACCACTTGTGCTTTAATACATGCATATTTTCAACTGCAAACTGCGGCTTTAACAAGCATAGATGCGTTGCCTTTAACATTGGTTCAATATTTCATGATGAACTTGGAGTAATAATGTACATTGTAAAATGTAAGCTGCAGTGTTTACTAGCACGCAATAGACTCTTCAACTTAGTTCAGTGTCTCATTCTGGCAAGAATAATACGGTTAGGCATCCTGTGCTTGTCATGCAAATATGATTTGAGCGCTAGCGTCCTCCGCCTCCTGTATAATAAGCCTAAGTCTGTAATGTATAGAACAGTATGTGTTCACCATTCTGACAAACCTTTATGATATAATATTTTAATTAAAACCATAGATCTATACACACTTCAATGATACAACCGCTGTATTTTTCTTTGCTAATGGTAAACAAGCAGCCAGCTAATAGGATACCTTTGCATGGTCATTAAATAAACATGATTTTTAGCAATGTTTACATTCTCATGACCAGATTAGATGCAGAGAGTATGTGAGAAAATCTATTAACTGTACTAGATACGTTGGAAATTATAAGCAATGAAACAAATGTAGCCTCAAGCTCTGCTCGCTGGAAGATTATGAAAGGTTTGTGTCTGCTCTGTAATAAATTATGTTTTCCTGCTTATACCCTGTAAGAATGAAAATGTCATATTGAATAACTAAGGAAATGTAATGTAAGGAAACCTGTGTTTAAGACCTTGGGCAATTCACTTAATCACCTTCATATTGGACAATCTAATCGTAGGCTCTTGGACAGTCCAAACAGCACTTCCTCCATGTTTGAATCTGTATATTTAATATTGCTTACTTTACATTAATTTTATTATATAATCCATTATGAGGAACAAATTATGTAAGTAACTGACTTCCGTATGCCTGCAAATTGGTTTTGACCTGTTACCCCAGATTTACTTTAAAGGCATATCTAAGTTTCCTGGATTATGAATGCATCTGATAGAGGAGAATCAGTAGTGCATGTAAACATTTTTTTGCATGAAAAAATACCAAAATTAACATTTACAAACTCACCCTGCAGCTTTTGTTAGTTGACACCCATGAAAATCCCTGCTAACATTAGCATAAAATTCATAATTCATTATGGCTAATCGGGAGAAAGCAGAGGTTAGCCAATACATTTGTATCATATTCTGGGATTCCTGTGTTGCAAAGCAGTCTCTCACCCAACCATGTGATTCCACCCTGCAGCAAGTACTTCATTTGGTCTCTACTAGAAAGGTCAAACTCTGTACCTGGCTGCTTTCTTCAGTGTACTTGATTATGTAAGCTTCATGTGGGTGTGCAAAGCTGGATTTTACTTTCCTGCATGTATCTTTGTAAGTACACTGAACTTTTCTATATAACACATATTCTTCTAATAATCACTCCTATTTTTTTACCAAACATTTCAAACCCAGGAAACTTATATATATATTTAACTATAGACCAAAAAAATATTTTAACTCAATAACTAACAAAACCCAACCTAACTCCTAACCTTAGAGGTCTATGAAAGCATTTTTATTTTTGTGGCATCTGAATGAGTGTGTATGACAATGTTACACAGTATGCTTTTATTTATAATTAATGTATAGAATGTAGATAATTTCAATGCATGTATATAATGTATTGTTGCTGTAGGGGGCTTTGTCCATGTCAACTAACACACAGAAAAATACATTTAACATAATGGGTATATAAAAAAAAGAAGTCATACACTGTCCCAGGCAGTGAGAACCACTGGACTTAAGTATATGGCATTTAAAGTGAGTCTCCAGATATGGTGTAATTTAAGACTATAGATAATAACAAGTACTTTATCAATTAAATACAGTAACCTAACTGAAATTTGTCATTTTTAGCTGTCAGTCAGTCATTCTGATCCACTCCCAAAAAGAGACAACAATCTCATACATTTAATGCACAGAAAGAGATCAGGCTTCTTCTATTTGCCGGTGAAGACAATGAACTCAATGCCTCAGGGGCCTAATGCTGATGATCTCTCATTAATAAAAATGTACACCTTTTTTGGTGGTGGATTAGAAAGGCTGATTAACAGCTCAAATTGGTAAACTTTGCATACTTAAATGTTGGTTTGCTATAAGAAACTACACATTTTTAATAATATTCAGTTGATAAAAGTATTTGTTATTCATCTTAAATCATGCCATATGTGGAACCTCTGATGTTTCAATTTAATGCCGCAAAGCAACTAGTAGAAACGTAATTTATTTCGAAACAATAATTGCTTTTAGTTCTTTCAGAAGTAAAACTTTATTTTGTTTTTGGTTAATTTTAATCTCTCAGTGTGTTCAATAAACCAATGAAAATAGGCCATTAATTCACAGAACAGAGATTTTCATTGGCTGGTTTTGAACTTGTAATGTGTAGAAATAAAAAATGGTTTGCACAAGCATCACAAAATACATTTCAGAGAATTAAAACAAAGATGACTTAAAGCCCAACTGAAACCCAAAATGCTGAGGTCTCAGGGCACATATCAACTCCAGAGAACATGGCATAATCACTACAACTTCTAGTGCTTAAACTCATGCATTTGCACTAAAACCAGGTGGTGGCAGTGATTTTACTCACTAGAAGCGAATTTGGTTGTTTATTATAAACCTTTAAAGCTATGGTGCGGTACCTCTGGCCCCAGGGCCAAATGAGGCCCTTTGACTGATCCCATTTGTCCCTATACGTGTTTTGACCTAGCACATAGACATTTTTCTACTTAGGAGTGGCCATCTCTGCCTCTCATATTTGAAGGTAGCACAGCATGATACCAGTGTACACAGACAGCAACCTACAGCATTACACTCAGAGAAGTGCTTATAACAGACTTTGAAAATATAATGTGTTGACCAACATCTCCTCTACACTATATAGCTTGCAACACTGACTTTGATAAAATTGTTTTAGAAAGTTAATGTTTAAAGCACAGGAAAGCATTTCATGAAAATTAAAGCCTTCATTATCTGCACATAATAATACAATGTATTTTGTCAAGTGCTCTTTATAATTCATGTTAAAGAATTTGTTGTGTCATTGCTGTAAACAGATTTTGGATCTATCCCGTTGTAAATTTGCCAGCACTGACAGCGGCAGTGCCAGCAAGTAGCCGCTAGATGGCGCTGTGGATATTTTGCAGTGCTGCGGATATTTCACACAAGTTGTAACATTAGAAGGTCACCATAACCCTCACACTAACCCTAACTCTTACTCTCACCGTAACCCTGAAAGTTTACCTAACTCTATGGTATGGGCACTGAAAACCGTCAGCTCCATCTAGCGGTTGGTGGGCGGCACTGCTGCTGCCACTGCTGGTGAATTTTTTGCGAATTTGAAGAGTGACCCAGATTTTTAAAGGACCACTGAAGTGCCATATTTATAGTATTCTTTTTTGAAGAACTTGACAACATACAAAATGTTTTACAAATTTTAAAATAAAAAAAGAATCTACTTTTAACTATTGTTTTTAATTTTGTTTAGTGGTAGTAGACAGTTTGCTTTTGATCCTAGCAGGATTAGAAATATTTGAGAAATGGTGGATTAAAAAAAAAGAAGATCTCTATTCAGTTCCGTTGAAAGACGCTCACTTTACATAGGCACTTGACAATAGGATTCAACAGTGAACTCAACAGGCTATCAATTCAAGATGGAATGCCCCATGGCACAGAGAGTCAACAAAATATAAGATTTTCTCTAAAAATGCTCATGGCTTACATAGGTGCTGATGTTGTTAGTTAAATACTGTACAGAAATATGATTTTTGTTTGTCAAATATACAGTAGTCTTTTAAGCTTCACACAAGATTTTACAACAGAAAAACTTCATCTATTAAACTAAAAACGGTACAAACTACATACACAAAAGCACAAGTAAAGCAAGATGCCAGAGCAGGATGTCAGCACCACAGCAGTCTGTTGGTGGAAACGGAAATGCCTGCATAGCTGATTCTCTAGATCTTAACACTGTTATTAATATTATTATCCTTTCGAAAATGCCACCCTTTTTTTCAGCGCCGTACACAATGGGTAAATAAAGTGAATACAGTAAATAATACTTCACATTTTTAAACATGTTGATATGGAATGAGCTGAAGTCCCTATTTATGTGATCCTACAATCTCAAGGAAATTGTTGGTTATGTGATGCAAAAGGAGTAAGGGAGATAAGTACTGGTCACAGTGGCTGTGTGTCATTGAGAAGCATAAGCCAAGACAGTTGATCCTGTTTTGTGGATTGTAGATGTTAAACAACTGTTGTAATTTGTGAAAAACTTCCAATGTTTGTGAAGTATGTAGCAAGCCAACAGCATTAATTATGTAAGGCAAGGGCATAAAAAACATTTAAGTTAAATTCTTAGATGTAGCAGGCTCTGTGTCATGGGCACTTCCATTCTGGATGGCAACTTAGACTGGAGCCTGAGGGGGATAGTTACCCTACTGGCACTTGCTCTTCCCACTGTCAAATTGCACTTTATAGTGAAAGACTTTCAAAAGCATACAACAGAAACGACTGAAGGACTAAACAACAACAATAAATAAAAAAATAGAGGCTGTATTTATTCATTTTTTAACTTTGACAAAGTATATGTTGCCTATTATAACATTAAGTTCTTCATAAGAGCATACTACAGATATAGTATTACAATAATGCGCAAAGATCGTAGGCTTCTGTAAAAAAAGTGCTTAAAATTTATGGGAGTTTTGTATCTGCTCCTTATTTATAAAAAATGATTTCCTTCTGAAATAAAAACTTTACAAACTTTTCAGCAAGGTAAAACTATGACAGAGCTGTTGATGGAGCCCTGGAAAAACTGTCCTTATTTCTGAAAATAAATTCAGGACAATATATAATAAAGTCTCTAGGTTCTTAAAATGTCTCCACTGCTCAAGTGGATGCATCTGTGGCAGATGCCTCTTTGATTATATTTAGAAACCTCTATTAATTTCCCTACAGAGTATATAATAAAACAATGTATTAAATTGGCATTAGAGTAACTATTCCTTTGAGTCAAAAAAGATTAAAATTGTGTATGGAAATGAGCTTATATGTGGATATTGAGTAGAAATCAAAAAAAGCACCCAAAATGTATCTGACATTTATATGGAAGCATGTGTTGCATTATGTTAAAAAATCTAATTAGAGTAGCAATTATACCATGTTCAATTCTGTCATATTCAAGCATTTCTGTATAGAGTGTCACATACTAGTACAGAAATGCTTTTCACTCAAAACTGACAACTTTTCCCATTTATTATTCTGCCTATTTATGTCATTCTCATACCCATATATATTTGCCTAACCCAAAGACATCCCTGTCACTGTTATTCCGTAGTCATAAGTTTAAAACTCAGCCCAAAGTCACTAACCTCCACTTCCTTGCACTACAGTGAGGGAAATAAATTATCTATGGTCAAGCTAGTAAAAAATAAAGCCCTACACCTGCAAAGTTTTGATTTTCTATGTTCTTTTCTTAAGTAATAACTCTTCCATGTTCTATTTTGTACTGTCACTTCTTCTAAAGAATTAGAACATTGTGGACTGAACATTGCCATTTTCAGTGCTGATAGTGTTGTTTTTGTAATTCAAACCACGGCCGTAGCCCTAATTAGACTTGAATGGTCCACTAGAAAGTTCTGACATCACCCAACCAACAACTGCTTAAAATGGCAATCTTTACATTTTTGACATTCACATGAATAACAATGGAAACCAAAGCATCAACAGATAAATAACATTGTGTTGTAGCTGCTTAACTTGGCCCAATTTACGGGAGTAGAACTCCCACAGCTATGTATCAGTCTACGGTGTTGGCATGTTATTAATCATGGAACGGTCAGTAGGCAGGATATAGTGTGTTTGTAAACAGACCACATACTTTTATATTTTTTGGTGTTATTTGTGTAATTAATAAAAAGCAATAGATTATTTTAACATACAATCTTGTGCTCTTTCACACCATGAAGAGCACTTATATTGAGGTAAATGGAGCTTTAAATATAGGCACATTCACAAAAAAGATCAAAAACAGCCTTTCCTAAAATGTTTTTTTAGGTTTGTGGACGGATGCTGAATTCCCAAGGACACTTTTAGGAATGAGTTTTGCATCCTGTGCTACTGAGCATACTGTTGTTCTGTCGACATTTTTGGAGCCATCATGTATACATTTTAAGATAAAACTTTAGTTAAAATCTTGTAAGCTTCAGTTTGAACAAATACATAAATAGTCTAATCATTTTAAGTTGCCTCTGACCCACATTATGCTTGTATTGAGTTATCATGTTATCTTATTCTTTTTCATGGAAAATAAATTAAATTCTCTTCATCGGACTTGGTGAGCTTTTTCGATCACATATAAAACTTATGATTACTTAGACGTGTACTATATTTTTGAGTTTACCACAGGAGAACATACACAACTGTATACCTCCACATTAGTTGTATATCATATTGCAATCTAACACCTGACAAAGCATGATGTCATTTTCTCCATAAGAAAACTAAAACTATAATGAAATGTAATATATGCTAAAATTATACTTCTCTATATATTAAAAAGTGTAATTTGTTCAATGACTGTCCTGATAATGGAACTATAGACTTACACACATATAACATAAGAATAATCACAAAGAACATCTATGAAGTGATGTACATTTAAAATTCATCAATTTAATAATACATGTTAATATTCTTCCAATACATCTTTTGTAAGCTTTTACTTTCAAATTGAACCTCAGGGGATCACGCCAGAGTCTCCATCTATAGGGTCACTTGGTTTCTGACATATGTGTATTATAGACACTACATTTCTCCTTGCATTTTTCATGGTTACACTTAGGCTTGCTTTCTAGACCTCATATATAAACACCATCATAAAATACTAGGGCATCTAGTCTGAATCAGAGCTCAATATGGCAGCCACTTTGAGAATTTTGTTCTCTTTAGTAAACACATTTATTTTGTATGTGTGTGTGTATATATATATATATATATATATATATATATATATATATACACACACACATATCCTGGATATCTACCTTGTCGTGTTGAAGGAGTTTGTGTACCTCGCTGAAACTGTGAGCTATACCCTGTAGGGTCACCCAAGATGGGCAGATCATAGCAGAGGGTTCAGACAAATTGCGCTCCAATGGAAAAGGCAACCCACTCCAGTATCTTTGCCAAGAAAACAATATGGATGAGCACAACCTGACACATAGTGCCTAGCACGCTATGTCCATATGTTCACAGAGATTTGGACACGACAAAAGGAGTGAACAACAACAACAACCTATACACATCATCATCAGTGCCATAGAAAACTGCGTACATATACACAGAAGTTTATATATACAGTAATATTTCTGTATTTAACGGTACCTTACCTGTACCTTACTTTCTGTGATATTATACATATAGATATACACATATACACTGGGATATAGTGAGAGGAAAGGAAGAGAAGTGGTGGTGGAGCACAAATCAAAAATGACTTGGGGCAGCAAATAACATAAATATCCCTTTGAGATATGTGTATGTTGGCATGTGTACCAAAATGTGTTTAATGGCAAGTAAATATTTAACATTTCATCCACTTGAATAATAATGTAAGAATAAAAATATGTATTAATCTAGATATAACCACTTGTTAACTGTTGCTGTAAATATGATTGGATACACCAATAAATCCTAGTATTACTAGGCAGGGCTCAGCCACTATGCACACTAAGTGACACTGTAAACTATACATTCTCTTTTACTGGCTTGCTGTAATGCTGCTGGATATGGCCTCCACCTCTGATAACAATAAAAAGGCAATGAGGGTCATTCTATTGTTGTCTCCTTTAGATTATATTCAGTTATATTTTGTTTTTCCCCTCAAACTCTGCCATCTATCACGTGCACCGAACAACAGAGCACTAAGTATGGATCTGCAAAAGGACAAAGGTTATTTTCCTGTAATTCAAATGCTAGTGTTTATTATGCAATGGATATAGAACTTAGAAGACAAAGGGTAACATTATTTAAAAATGATCAAGAAAATAATACAGTTAAATCCAGTACAATGAATGGCCTGTAGTACAAGCAGCCATTGATTTTCTTTTATCATTTATCTCGGCAGGCCCAATCCTAATGAAGGAAATGATACGATGCATTGCCTTGAGTGATTTCCAAGCCACTTCCGTAAATAAATGGCTTGGAAATACAGGAATGAAGGTATGAGTTCATGGTTGGAGAAAATCACAGAAAGCATGTTTCTTGTTGACAAGAAATTGTTCTAAGTGGCGGAAAAGATAACTACACTTAGAGCCTGCAGGCAGGAGAATTGTGTCACTTCCTTGCAGATGTGGGAGGTATTTTATATATTGATCTCCAAGCTGTGCTTCATTGTTGAGTTATAATATCCGAGAAAACAGAAAAAAATATTAAAAGCTTTGCACCATACTGTGATTAAAATTACTCATTTTCAAGAAAGGACATGAACCAGCCTTATGATGTACAGATATTTGAGTTATAAAATTACAATTAACTCTGCTTTTAGGGTGCTGTAATTTTCAATCCAAAAGTATGTTTTTGAATGGATACTCCAATATAAAGATGGATTCTGTGGAGCGAAAGCCAAAATATATCAATGAGAAGCATAAACAAAAAGCTTGAATGAGTCTTGCTGGAATTAGACAATAAATTGGGCTATCAAACACTCTCGGATTCAAAACTTGTGCAAAGCCCCGAGCTATAGCAAATGGAAAATCTATCTGAAAGCAATTGCATTGCTGATCATTTTTTCTTGTTTATTTATTAATAAATCTGCTGTTCTTAGCAGCAGTTGTGCACCAGGGAGACTTTGATAAATGAACCACGTAGCCAAAGTTATGATTTATCAATTGCAAACCTGCTCAAAAGTAGTGCAAAAAATATAGTACATAAATCAAGTTAAACTATCATAATACAGCAAGAATGTGTAAATATATGAAGTCTGGAGTTTGTGTAGGGTTTCTTCTTGTGAACAAGAACCAGTGTACTTCAGGAAAAATATTATTTTTGTGTAGTATGAAATACAGTAACAACATTAGCAGCTATGAACAAAAAAAAACATTTTAGAGCAAATATTCATTTTTGAAGACTCTGCTTGTATATAGAAGATTTCTGATAGGATTGAGGCTGAAGGGATGTGGTTGCCTTATATATCAAGGAGGGAGACGTGGGAGAGGGGTGAATAGTTATATAATAGGAGCTTTACAATTTATCTTTCCCCTTTGCCTGCACATGCTCAAAAGCAGAGATTCATAAGAAAAAACTGCAGTCTTGCTCCTGCAAAAATGTGAACACCTATCTCGTATATGAAGTCTTCACAAAGAACAATAGATGCCACCAGTCTTGCTGGAATTAGACAATAAATTGGGCTATCAAAGACTCTCAGATTCACAACTTGTGCAAAGCCCCGAGCTATAGCAAATGGAAAATCTACAGGCAGTAGAGGCATTGGTTTTTTATCTACTTAAAAACTAGCTTTAGGAGATTTTTCCTGTATAATTCAGTTCTCAGCCAGATTCAAATTTTAGATTTTTTTTTACCATTATATATAACAGGTCTTACCCAGTTCAAACTATAACAAATTTAGAGTTTGTCGGGCCACTGCATGTGACACATTGATGAGTCAATTTAATGAGTCAAATTAAAAACAATGAACAACAGTGAATGTAAAATATTTAATAATTGTTAGTGATATTCAACTATTATTTGTATACTAGGGAATTGCCTGTCAAAAATGAAGGCAATAAAATTGGAAGCCTGGCAATGCTGTTTGCCACAAAATGCGAGTTTCTGCCCCCTCCGAGCACCTTTGACACTCATCGCGAGCCTCTCCTCCTGCCCATGTTACCGGCCTCGCAATGAGCGCCAAAGGCAACCTGCAACTTTTGTGCTTCGGAATGCCATGTGTCTCTTTCCACCATCCCCCCCTGTCCCTTCCCTGTGTCTTTCTCCTCTGTGTCTTTGCTGAATCTTTGTGTGGCGCACGCTGATTGACGTTGGTTTTATTTCTAGTCTTGAATGCTTGTCGTTGTTGGTGTAAGTGTTACTGGCTTCTGTGTCGTGTCCCACATGTCTGGCGTTGTTCGGGTAAGTCTTACAGTCTTCGGCCTAGTTTTGATCATGTTTAAAAATGATTAAGTTTTTTCGTCTGCCGTTTTTTTCCTCGCTTCGCCGATTTTCAATTGACGAAAAATGCCAAATATGGCTCAAATTAGCTTGCAACCAATTATTTGGCTGGTTTTGGGGGTCTTTGGAGTTACGCGGTTGAGACCTTTTCGGACGTTAAAAGCGTAAACTGTTGCGTGCCTCACGATCAACGGTAAAGTGCTACTCGTTTTGTCCGTGATCGCAGCCATTGACATAAGCGCCTTTTGTGCTCATGTGTACACTGTTTTAAAGTCTTGCGGGGCTCGGGATGGGCACCTTTGACGCTCCTCACATGCCCTGCAATGAGTGCCTTTGGAGCTCATTGCAGCCCCTGTAATTTGTAAAGTCTTTTGAGCGAGCCCTGCAGTGAGTGCCTTTGGCGCTCATTGCAGCTTCTAAGGCCCCGCGCCTTGCATACACGCGCCTTGCAATGAGCGCACGCAGTTGCGACCTTAGCTTTACAAGGGTCGCAATTTTTAACATAGCGTGACGACAACTCGCAGTACGACAATTATTATATGTGATGATTATATCTATCTTGATATCTCAGTTTCCAAGTTTTTCCCTTTTTCTAATCTAACACAAGCTGTTTTATCAGAAACACACTCTACATTGAGTCATTCTATACACATACTGATTTATTTTATTTAAAAATGAAACTTGTTTTCCACACCCCCAGAGCTGCTTACATAGACACAGTGTACATACCAATAGAAACACTGCATTTGTGTATGGATTTTACCCCTTTACTAACTTTCGAACCAGCAGCAGCTTAATGCAGAGATCTATAGATCAGTGTCTGGCTCCTCTTGCTTCCTTTTGAAGAGAACCACACATCCCATGATTCCTTCCTGCACAAGCTGGTATCACAAATTGCTACAATGTATTAGCTGCCTGTGATTGGCCAAAATGAATTATGAATGTTATGCTACTTTAAGAAGCGATATGAAGGGTGTTAACTAGCAAAAGCAACTGCTTGCAAACCCAAGATATTTAGCAAACATCAGGGTAAGTTCATCCAGAAAACTTAAACATACCTTTAATACAGTATACTAAAGATCGGAAAAAAAAATCAACCAATATAAAGGCATCAATTCATTTACATAAAATAGTTTAATCAACTGAATAAAAAATGTTAGGAATATTGCTAATGTTACTAAGAATAAAAATTGAATATCACTAAAAATAGGACAGTTATAAAAAAAAAAAAAGTACCATGATATACAGTTCAGCATTTTATTGATATTGAAACTGCTGGTCACAGGAGTCAGAGTTGTTCAACATTATTTAATAAATTTAGATTTTTTCCTCACACTGTTTATTAAGATGCTTCAGCAAATGGTTACATCTTACAGACAATGAACCCGGAGATGATTGGAACAGTGTAAATGTATGAGTAACTGAATATATAAATAAATAAACAAAGTGAGTGGTTAAGAATAAATGAGTATGTCACTGGGTGAACCACAGAATAAACAAGAGTGTATGACCTTGAAAAACAATCAGTACACAGATAGCAGAGGAGATAGCGGCTTAACACCCGTTACTGCATATTTATAACACAGGACATAATGTCATCAATGATTTGGGAAACTAGACGATTTATCAAGAATGACTAGAGACAGATAGAGAATTAGTCATGTGTAGGAAATGTGTGACCTGTCAAATAGGTAAAGCAAACAACAAGGTAGCGCAAAGATGGTGGCAGAGCTGATTGGGAACAAATATGTAATAATTCCTGGTCACTACAAGGGGTTTCTATGTTCAGCTGCATTGTACTTTTGCTGAATAATTCAAAAAAGCTTGAGACAAAAAAACAGGAATCTCTGAGAGGTGGCGCTCAATCCAAACTCTTTGCATTTCAGATAAAGACAATTTAACAGAATAAAAAATGTTGGAAAAGAAACATATACAATAAAATGATAAAAGATGGATGTTGTACAAATTAAAATAATGTGACCAAATATAGAACACACTTCATTGTAGAGAGCGAAATAATTGACATTAACAAGTTGGCAGACAAATAAAAGGAAGACAGGAACATGAAGCAATAAAATCATGCTACACTTCCATCGCACATAATATTATGACATATATGCTTCCTAGATATTTGTTCTAATGCTAGTTATTCAATTTCTAGAACAGAGAGGTACCATCTGTCTTACCAGCCAATCCACAGCCTTCAAAAGTATATGTAGCTGGCACGTCACTTTCAGTACTGCTTCCAGGTATTAAGCGTGTTCAGCGGTTGTCCTGTAATAAGAGAAAGGAAACATTTGCTTGGCACATTTGTCATTTACATGGTGGTCACTGGTGCAACCTGCCCTTTGCAGAAGCTCTTGAATTTATTAGCTAGCTAATACCAGTTTGATGAAAGAATAATGCCAATATATAAAATTCAGAATTCTAATTGCCCTCCTCACCTCTTTTCATCTACATGTGTAATAGGTATTATCTTAAAAAAATGTGTTTTTCCCCAAAACACATTCATGTGATTGGTGCTGATTCGAACTTGTAAGAAGATGTTATTATATTTTTTAATTATTAACTTAAGTTCATTATTATTCTCATTTGGCAATTAATCTTATTTTCTAGAATAACCATAAGGGAAAATAAATAAATATACAGATAGATAGATACAGTTGTGCTCAAAAGTTTGCATACCCTGGCAGAAATTGTGAAATTTGGGCATTTATTTTGAAAATATGACTGATCATGCAAAACAAAGTGTCTTTTATTGAAGTATAGTGATCATATGAAGCCATTTATTATGACATAGTTGTTTTGCTCCTATTTAAATCATAATGATAACAGAAATCACCCAAATGGCCCTGATCAAAAGTTTACAGACACACAAAGTGACACACACTTAAAATGGCAATTAAATGTTAATTTCCTACACCTGTGGCTTTTTAAATTGCAATTAGTGTCTGTGTATAAATAATCAATGAGTTTGTTAGCTCTCACGTAGATGCACTGAGCAAGCTATATACTGAGCCATGGGGAGCAGAAAAGTACTGGCAAAAGACTTGCGTAACAAGGTAATGGAACTTCATATAGATGGGAAAAGCTATAAAAAGATACCCAAAGCCTTGAAAATGCCAGTCAGTACTGTTCAATCACTTAATAAGAACTGGAAAATTCAGGGATCTCTTGATACCAAGCCAAGTTCAGGTAGACCAAGAAAGATTTCAGCCACAAGTGCCAGAAGAATTGTTCGTAATACAAAGAAAAACCCACAGGTAACCTCAGGAGAAATACAGGCTGCTCTGGAAAAAGACGGTATGGTTTTTTTAAGGAGCACAAAAATTAGCTGCATGGATGAGTTGCCAGAAAGTAGCCTTTACTGCACCAATACCACAAAAAAGCCTGGTTACAATATGCCCAACAACACCTTGACACACCTCACGAGACATAAATAGAGCTTTATGGTCACAACTATAAGCGCTATGTTTGGAGAGGGGTCAGCAAGGCCTATAGTGAAAAGAATACCATCCCCACTGTGAAGCATGGTGCTGGCTCACTGATGTTTTTTTTTTGGGGGGGGGGGGGGGAGAGCACTAAAGGCACAGGGAATCTTGTGAAAATTGTTGGCAAGATTAATGCAGATTGTTATCAGAAAATACTGGCAGACAATTTGCATTATTCTGCACAAAGGCTGCGCATGGGACGCTCTTGGACTTTCGGGATGCTCTTGGACTTTCCAGGATGACAATGACCCTAAGCACAAGGCCAAGATGACCCTTCAGGGGATACAACAGAAAAAGGTGAAGGTTGTGGAGTGGCCTGAACTTAATATTATCAAGTCGCTCTGGGGAGATCTCAAACGTGTGGTTCATGCAAGACGACCAAAGACTTTGCATGACCTGGGGGCATTTTGCCCAGACGAATGGGCAGCTATACCACCAGCAAGAATTACGGGCCCCATAGACAACTATTACTAAAGACTGCACGCTGTCATTGATGCTAAAGGGGGCAATACACAGTATTAAGAACTAAGCAAACTTTTGAACAGGGTCATTTAATTTTTTTCATTGTTGCCATGTTTTGTTTTATGATTGTGCCATTTTGTTATAACCTATAGTTGAATATGAATCTTATAAGAAATAAAAGAAATGTGTTTTGCTCACTCATGTTTTTTTTAGAAATGGTACAGATATTACCAATTTGCCAAGGGTGTGCAAACCTTTGAGCACTACTGTAGATAGATAGATAGATAGATAGACACACACACACACACATATATATATATATATATATATATATATATATATATATATATATATATATATATATATATATATATATATATATATTAAAGCTTTTTTTTTTGAGTGACACATCCCCCATTCAATATAACACAGTTTTTGCCCAAAACATTCCCAATTAACACTGATTTGATGCTTGTGTATCATTCCAAAAAAACAAGAGCCATGAAATGTTGAAATGTACCCTGTTTACACTGTTTAGTTTAGCACAAGGTCTTCTAGAACACCTCTACAGCGTTAACAAGATATGTCTGTTTATATACAGTGGATATAAAAAGTCTACACACCCCTGTTAAAATGTCAGGTTTCTGTGCTGTAAAAAAATGAGACAAAGATAAATCATTTCAGAACTTTTTCCAACTTTAATGTGACCTATAAACTGTACAACTCAATTGAAAAACAAACTGAAATCTTTTAGGTGGAGGGAAGAAAAAAATAAAAATAAATAACAGATACACAATCGCAGCCATTTTACAACACTAACTTGAAACTAATACCATTACCAATCTAAAATAATGCATTGCACAACTAAACAAACGGTTTAGCCTCGCGCACGCAGCCTATTTACACTCCACACTTGCCACATTGCTGACAGTCCAAATGTACATTGTATGCTGCAGGAAAAACAACAGCGATTGTTAGCTCTTCAGCATATTGATATATATGGATATATTCATTACAAATAGGTAAAGTATATTAATTTAGTATTTAATTAATTAATTAATTAATTAATTATTATAAAAATATATATTTATTTTAAAAAAAACAGGCGCTCAGCCCGGAGCTCACAATGAGCGCCGAGGGTGCTCAGACGACCAAAAGTACATGAGGGGAGAGGCTCGCAATGAGCGCAGAAGGTACTCAGAGGACTAAAAGCCTTACATTGTGTGGCAAACAGCATTACCTGACTAAAAATGTTATTGCTGTAATTTTCTGACTGGCAAGTCGCTAGTATATATATTTATGTGTATGTGTGTATGTGTGTGTATATATATATAAATATAATATAAATATATATATATATATATATATATATACAGTATATATATATATATATATATATATATATATATATAAATGCATTTATATATATATATATATATATATAGAGATAGATAGATATAGATTTAAATGTGTGCACACACATCGTTTGACTCACTTTAAAATTATTATTGTGTTGAATCTTTTTCTACATGTGGCTGCAATTGTAGATATGATTTAACTTACATTCTTGCTTTACATTCATTAGGGCAATATCAGCAAATGGAGTTTGAATTAACGGAGTCCTAATAAGTTAATGATTGGCTTTCAGCAGAAAGTTGCATAGTGTGTCCATGAAGTAAGAAATAAGATCTAATAACAAAAGGAATAGCACTTTGCAAAGTGTTGATTAAATCATAATGTGACCACCTTCAGCTCCACAGCCTTAGCTCTCTTGCCAAATTAACACTGACATTTTTGTGCTTTCCAAGAGTATTGAGAACTCAATTAGTAGTCAGAGTTAGTGAGAAAATCGATCTCCGTATGCAGAAAAACCAAGAAAGGTTAAGTTACTTTATAAAAAAGGAAATCTATCCAAACAGGTGTTTTGTTAAGTAAGGGAATACGTTACAATGTTTCTCAGTTTGACAAAACGATATCTTGATTTCTGTGAGAAAATATTCAATTAACAGGCCATATAAAACCAACAGTGAAATAAATATCTTAATTTATCACACTTACTGGGCAAGTACTTGAAGTAGATCAGTATACTGTTTGTTTTAACAAAACTTTACAATACTGATTAAGATTTTCAATTTAAAGTTTATCTGGGACTAGTAATTAGTCTTACATTTTATTACAGTTTCTTAATTAATTTTTTCAGTACTAGACCTACAGCCCTATTAAATTTTCTCAACGTGTAAAACCGTAGCCTGTAACGCAGCCTGCAAGAATTACGGCTATTAAATTGGCCCCATAAAGCATGCCGCTAACGTTCTGTGGGTTACAGGCGGAAATACCCTACGGGATTTCGAAATTTGAACTCTGCAGCCGCAAATACTTTAATCTGTCAAGCCCGTAACTGTTACGTTCAAAACTCGCTATTAAATTTCTACGAATCCACTGGCGTTCAAACCCGTAAATGGAGCCAAAAAGCCAAGGGGGTTAAAGTCCCACCCGTAGCACTGTAAATGCAAATATACACACACTACTGTATTTTCAAGTGAAAGGGAAAGTGATGTTAGGTATTAAAATTAATAGCACAACATTCTCAAGCTCGCAAATCTGCAATATAAAATACTTTTATTTCTGTTTAATTTCTGTGTTATATTGATCCCGGCAATCAATGTGTTAATACATATAATAGAACTCGCATGGACTAGAATATCATTTACTGATTTATTAATATTGCATTATTTCTGAAATGCGGGTTCGATAAAAACTCGTAATTGAAACCCGTAAGGCTTCGAAATCTAACCTCCTTTTTTCCAGTGACATAATGATGACAATCTCATTTGCCATTGGCTCCGTCTAAACCCGTAACTACAGGTTTGACTAATTGATCATGTTCACGGCCGCACGTCCAATGTGCACAAGAACGGTTTATGGGTCTGCATCTACAGCCCGTAACTTGCGTCATGGTTCAATTTAATAGCTCTGTAACGCAGATGAATTTCAAGCCTGCAGCCTTTGCAGGTACGTCGATGCCGATACAGGCTTTTAATTTAATGAGGCTGCTAAAGGAGACCTCTGTAGCAGAAGCACATTATGTTCCAATAGAAATATAAGTATATAGCATTTAAGTGTACTCAGAGCCATCTAGTGCATCAACATTCTGACATTTTACTATCGTCAATAGTACACAAACGTTAAATGTTATCCGTAAATCTCTATAGCAGAAAAGTGAATTTTCTTTTTCTAATTTCCAAGAAATTGTATTTTTTATCACAATATCATAAGACCATGCATACAAAAAACGCCAGGTCTGCACTCTGTTCTGAAGTCACAATACAGGCTATGCATTTTTGACCCACTGTGTAATATAAGGAAACAAGAATATAATATTGTTGACATTTATTTTGTTCCTATGATTTTATCAACTTCATAATCTTAGTTAGCCTTGAAATCTAAATAACTTCAAACAGGATTTGATCAATAGTAGCATTCACATTACTATTGTTTGTTTTTTTTAAAGATCAAAGCGAGGCACTAATCCACATTCTTGCAAATTCTTCAACCTGGCATATTTTGTATCAGCAATAATCTAAATATATATAGCGGGTAAGGTTTTAGAAATTTTAAACAAAGTGTTTTAGATGCATATTTTTGCTTAAAGAATGTCTTAAACCAAGTAAGCAGTAAAGAATGCTCAAGTGTGCCTATATGCAAAGGCGTCATTATGTACACACACTTTAACACATCAGAAAGAAATGAAGACAATTCCTCACAGGATTCATGCCAACAGTACAAACAGTAATTATTCCCTATCAATTTTACATAAATTGACCTGCATTAAATCACATTTTAATCAGACTAAAACTGGGTTCAAGTTGTGGACAAAATATTTCCCCACATACACAACGCAAGACAACATTACGTTTTCCAACAAAATCATTAAACTTTAATTTCAAACAGTTACTGTGAAATCACAATCAAAATAATGCATATTATAATCCAGTCCGGTGCACCCAATTTGATCATTCATTCTCTAAACTGTCAGAAATGTAAACATCTATACAAAGGTCTTAACAAAGGCCATATAACTACTACAGTGTCTTGCAGACACTGCCTCTAAAGCCATGATGTCACAATGACGCCACCATTTTTCAAGTGAACTGGATGAAAACTCTCAATGAAAGAAAACAAACCACAGTGCTTTTTGAGGAATGGCTACCCTATATTACCTCCTTATCAACAAATACTAAAGTAGTATTAAAAATATTTTTTTATACCACTTGGTGTGCCTTAGAATTGCTGTATGGCAATACCACTCTGAGCTTATAGCAGTTTGGGTTTTTCTGACATGGCCATCATCTGCAGTATTTATGGCAATATCCAGAGGTAACCAAACCCTTATTGATCGCTACCTTGTGGTGAAGGGACTTGTGCCCTTTAAAGAAGCTGTTATCTATATTATGCACAGTGATCCAAGATGGGCAGATCATAGCAGAGAAGTTCCACTGGAGAAGGAACTGGCAACTCACTTCAGTATCTTTTGCTAAGAAAACTGTATGGATAAGCACAACCAGATACAGTGGATATAAAAAGTCTACACATCCCTGTTAAAATGTCAGGTTTCTGTGCTGTAAAACAATGAGACAAAGATAAATAATTTCAGAACTTTTTCCACCTTTAATGTGACCTATAAACTGTACAACTCAATTGAAAAACAAACTGAAATCTTTTAGGTAGAGGGAAGAAAAAATGTAAAAATAAAATAATATGGTTGCATAGGTATGCATACCCTTAAACTAATACTTTGTTGAAGCACCCTTTGATTTTATTACGCTACTCAGTCTTCTTGGGTATGAGTCTATCAGCATGGCACATTTTGACTTGGCAAGATTTGCCCACTCTTCTTTGCAAAAACACTCCAAATCTGTCAGATTGCGAGGGCATCTCCGGGCACAGCCCTCTTCAGATCACCTCACAGATTTTCAATCGGATTCAGGTCTGGGCTCTGGCTGGGCCATTCCAAAACTTTAATCTTCTTCTGGTTAAGCTATTCCTTTGTTTATTTGGATGTATGCTTTGGGTCGTTGTCATGCTGAAAAATGAAGTTCCTCTTTATGTTCAGCTTTCTAGCAGAAGCCTGAAAGTTTTTGTGCCAATATTGACTGGTATTTGGAACTGTTCATAATTCCCTCTATCTTAACTAAGGCCACAGTTCCAGCTGAAGAAAAACAGCCCCAAAGCATGATGCTGCCACCACCATGCTTCACTGTGGGTATGGTGTTCTTTTGGTGATGTGCAGTGTTGTTTTTGAGCCAAACATATCTTTTGTAATTCTGGACAAAAAGTTCAACCTTGGTTTCATCAGACCATAACACCTTTTCCCACATGCTTTTGGGAGACTTCAGATGTGTTTTTGCCAAATGTAGCCTGGCTTGGATGTTTTTCTTCGTAAGAAAAGGCTTTCGTCTTGGCACTCTACCCCATAGCCCAGACATATGAAGAATACAGGAGATTGTTGTCACATGTACCACACAGCCACTACTTGCCAGATATTCCTGCAGCTCCTTTAATGTTGCTGTAGGCCTCTTGGTAGCCTCCCAGACCAGTTTTCTTCTCGTCTTTTCATCAATTTTGGAGGGAGCTCCAGTTCTTGGTAATGTCACTGTTGTGCCATATTTTCTCCACTTGATGATGTCTTCACATGGTATATCTAATGCCTTGGAAATTCTTTTGTACCCTTCTCTTGACTGATACATTTTAACAATGAGATCCCTCTGATGCTTTGGAAGCTCTCTGTGGACCATGGCTTTTGCTGTGGGATGCGACTAAGAAAATTTCAGGAAAGACCAACTAGAGCAGCTGAACTTTATTTGGGGTTAATCAGTGGCACTTTAAATGATGGCAGGTGTATGCTGACTCCTATTTTTAACATGATTTGGAATGTGACTGCTTAATTCTGAACACAGCTACATCCCCAGTTATAAGAGGGTGTGCAGATTTATGCAACCACCTTATATTTATTTTTTATTTTTCTTCCCTCCACCTAAAAGATTTCAGTTTGTTTTTCAATTGAGTTGTACAGTTGATAGGTCACATTAAAGGTGGAAAAAGTTCTGAAATGATTTATCCTTGTCTAATTTTTTTACAGCACAGAAACCTGACATTTTAAGAGGGGTGTGTAGACTTTTTATATCCACTGTACATAACGATTGCACAGGAAGATGGGCACCTCAGGTCCAAAGGTGCTTACCACATTGCTGGGGTAGAGCAGAGAGCGAGTACAAGTAGTACCAGATCAGGTGTGTAAAAATTAGGTGGTTGGCCCAAAGTCGAGAGGTCTCCATGCTAAGGATGTGTCTGGAAAGGAAAGGGACGTCCGCTGCAAATCAATTGTCTTTCTTTTTCTCTCTCTTCTTTGGAACAAACTACCACTACACATCAGACTAGCTCTGTCTACATTTCACATCTTAGATCCATATTTCCCCTCTGCCTCACCCTGATAAAAACTTAGTTAATATACCTGATCCTAATCACTCTTGATGCAACATCAAAACTGACATTATTAGCTAGACTTTTTCAATCCAGCCCTACACTTTTTAATTCCAGACCATTGCACTATTTAAGCAATAAACATAAATCTAACCTTACTCTCTGCTTCAATTAATGTGTTTTTAAATAAAAACAAAATCTTAATAGACTTACTTATTATGAACTTGATCATTTCAACTCAATCAGTAATTGACCTCATGTGTATAATTCAATCCATCTTAAATACTTCTGCTAGGCATCCACATTCCTAATTCACTAATGTTCCAAATCTTGACCTTCACGTATGAAATCCTCAACAATAAATGACTGACCTACATATCTCACTTGATCAGAAAATATGCTCATAACTACCCATCCCTCTGCTCTGCCCATGACTTAAGCATCTCTATTCACCAAACATTACCTCATCAAATACCTGTATACTAAACTTTCCCTGTGGTGCCCAAACCTTTGGAATTTTCCACCTAGCTTTGTTACATTGATAGATTCACAAACTATCTGCTAACATATTTATTCATACAACCATGCTCCATAACACCCATTAAAGAAGCCCTAAGGCTTGTTGACTTCTTTTAGCCCACTTAACACCACTTTTACACCGTTTGCTAAATGTACAATGAAAAAAAAATACATTTGTTTGAGACCTTGAGACTAACAGCAAAATTCAGCAGGGAAAATGTGATAGACCAACTTTTTAATTCAAAGAAAAAATGTTAATGCCTCTTCTGGTCCCTGGATGCAACCGTGGCACTTAGATGAAGGTTGTGTGTGTGTGTGAGAAAGGTGTGTTTACATTCCTGCAGTAGCAAAGCTTGCATATTTCGTTGCAAACTGCTTGAATAGGACACATGTCAAAATCTAAAACATATATTTTTTTTAAAAAACAAATCTATATCCCTGTTAAATTTGTAACCGTCACTCCGTCCACTGTCAGGAAGTTTTGAAATCAGACCAGATAAAATCCTCTGCAAACAACAAGAATTTCAAAATCATGACTTTCTCTAATATTTTGTTTTATTGTCATGCATACCTGCTATTGTTGTTTCATTACCTCACAAGCAGGTGAAGTTTTTTTTATCAAGATTCAGTGGTCCTTTAGCAGACATTATAGGAGGAGCTGAGCACAGTTCAATCTAGTGGTTCAGTACCTATACTTATTCAGTGCCTATATATATATATATATATATATATATATATATATATATATTAGCATGGACCACAGGGTGACTTGGCATCATTCCACAAGTACGCTCCGCTATCCCACTGCTACTTGGCAAGTCATCTCAAATGATGCAAGATCACAGCTGTCAGGGGCTGGCAGAAAAACATGATTATACGTAAACCCCTAACTAATTAACCCTGTCATAAAATAATGTCTACTTACAAAAAATAATAAGTTTGTTTTCCACTTTCTTATCACAGATAATATTATATAATTAAGTAGTTGTTGACTTGACAGCTTATGACACCAAATACATTAATTATGGATAGATTGACCTGTAAATGGTATAACAACCTTCAAAGGACAACCACTAGAAATAGTCTTGTCATTTTATAAAACAAGCAATCCTGAAATACAAAAATTAAGTGGCAAATTAACATTGGTAAATTTATAAGGAATTGTTTTATACCCTAGCATCTCAATTTAAGTTTAAGTAAACATATGTTGCAAAGCTCTTTGCAGTAACAACTGCAATTGCTGTATCTCCATGGATAATAGTCTTTGGTGAGCATTACAATTAAATAAAACAGCTTGTGGCTGTTTGTTGAAATACAAATTTTAATTAGTTTTCTCAAGAAATGATTGTTAACACAAACTGCCAAAGTCAGTAATAGATAAGGATATGTGTTTCTTGTGCTGTCACTATCATTGCTCTATCAACTAGTAATTTGCAAACTTGAGACATTCATATCGCACAATGGGGCATACATATTTAAGGTCACTAGGTATAGTTTGGGAACTGATACATTGCACACAAAGTCGTGTGACAAAGTGACTCCTACCTGCAAAAGAGAAGAAAAGAATATTTTGTTCCCAGGGAATAACAAATAAATCACACCGAATAAACTGTGATCTCAGCATTCCAAGGATAAGACTGTGCAAGGTAATTTTAATGTGACCTTGACAACTTTTGTTACGTTACTGGACTTTATGTTGCAGGATTGCTTCTCCTTCAGCACTTTACAGAAAAATAGAATAAATGTGAACAATACTACTAATATAGGTAAAATACAATATAGGTTGGTTTCTGAATCCATTGTTAATTTATTAATACAACTCATGACAAAAGGTAGATGTGTAACAAAAATAGCTAGTTTCAAGCTAGCTAGCAAAATATTATTAGATATATAAAGGTATTATATCTGAGTAGTGAATATTTCTAATCATATTAAAGACCCATAGAAAACATTTTTGTTGTATCTAACAGAGGGTATTTGATGCTATGAGGCAGAATACACAATTTTAAATTTATAATAGCCCTTGGATGCTTGTCCCTAACAGCTAATGGGAAGGAATATGGCTGTATGAGTCATACAGGTCTGCCAATAAGATCTACAGATGTAAGTATTATATGTACACCAACAGACATCTGGCTTACTAATGTTTTTTTTTAAGATAACTTTTCTAATGTTTAAAACTTGCACTTTTTAATAAGAGAAAAATGTGCATTGCATGTGCCTTAAATGTTATCCAATACATTACAAGGCTAAATAATCTAACAATTAGAAACTACACGGGCCTGGAACGAAGCCCTACATAGAAATACATTATACTTTGGAAAATATTTAGCTGCCAGAAATACAATTTTTAGGAGCCTTGGATCTGAGGCTCCTGAGAATTTTCTACCCCTGTGTATATATCAAACTGTAAAAACTAATTCAGATAAGTATCAATTCATGCTGTATTATTTAGTGTTATTTCACCATACTTGCACCCTTTCTACAAGCTATTACCATACTTGTAACATTCCCTATCCAAATGCTTTGGCCTGATAATGTGCATCCAAGCCAAGTGTCCAGCTCAACAGTGTATTCTTAAAATCAACTTTAGTTTCCATTTTCCTTGGTGCCTTGTTTTCTCACTAACTACTTTTCTCATGTTCTCTTTCCTTTGCACTACCCGTTTTAAATTTACTGGAAACCCTTTACATAAAGTGGATGGGAACCAATAAAGACTATATCCAAGTTGTGCAGATCTGCCTTATCACCTAGGCTGGCGCTCCACTGACGTAACATATGGAAGCAGGGCATTGGAAATGCTTCACATTTTTCTGCAAGTTTTATATGTTGTCTACATACTATATGCATGGTATGTTGATATTAGGATTTGTGTGATGTCTAGGGCTTTTATTGTCTCTCAGGCTGCCATTCCACCAGTTTTCTAGACTACGTAAGATCAAATCCGGCCTTTATGTGTCCCTCCTAGAAACAGGTAGGCTTTGTTAATATCCTTTTATTGAGCCAGTCAGTACATCTCTGTTCTCCAATTTTCATTTAAGGTTCTTAACTAGACACAGAGCCATATTGATTGTCCATGTGATTTTCCAAGGTGTGGCTTCCAATATCAACCTTTAAAATACATGTTATGAAACTATTTTAACATCTTATTTGCACTTGCACAGATAGTACATCACTACACTTCATCATATGGACCTCTCTGATCATCCTGACCTTCATCCTTTTTACTTAAAAACTTTCGACTTAACCTAGCTGACAATAACCGTGTGTTTCCTATAGTAATAAACTATAGAACAAATATCTACATTTATTTCTAGAAATGGCATATACGGTTTCTTTAAATTGTGTTCCTGTACAAATCTTGGCAATTGTAGTAAGCAGAAGTGAAGTTAATAGCAGTGACTGTGCAACACACAGGGACACAGTATGATGAATATCAGTGTTAAATTGGTGGTATTGAATCAATTGCCAAAGAATACCAGTGCAGTACGACATGCAGACTTGTTCTGGTGAACAAGAATACAATAAGTAGAAGTAGTTTAGGAAAGATGTACCTGTCGTTCCTAAGAAATCCCATAGATGCACATAATAAATAGCAAGGAAATAGACTGTTTGTGCTATAAATTAAAGTTAACTGATTTGTTTTTGCATTGCTCCTCCGATGTTTTGCATGAAAACAGGCCTCACGAGCTTCACGCACCAAAAGGAAAATTTTGGCAGGCGCTGTACAATACAGCTTTCTGACAAGAGGAAAGACAAGTTGATGCTATTATTAGCTAATATACTTGGCAGGAGCAAAGCAGGAGGGGGTTACAGTGGCAAAAAACAGTATAAAAACCCAAATCTATCCAAAAAATGGAAATTACAGCACAAGATCTACATGAAGCAAACAATCATCATCAGAGCTTCCTTGTCACAAGGCGGCAATTAGATTTTAATAACTTCCACAATTGTCTTTATAATTAGGCAGCCTATTAAGACAGCTTTACAAATAAACAAACAGTAGCTGTGAGTAAAATCATAACAAGCATAAAAGAGCTGGTGGGAAATAAAATTGCTTTTTTTAAAGTTTAAGCTGCTATGCAAATTCTCTTAGGTCCTTGTGAAAGTCAAAGGGTCCAAACTGTCTATCTGGCTAATATTAAAAATGGTAGTGTTTGTTCTGCTATGAGAAATGTTGTGTTAAATTGGAGTGCTTAATTTGCTAAAAAAGCGGATATGGCAAAAAAGTTATTTTCAGAAAAAGTATTCTCATTCTTCATTAAAGAGTTCATAATCACAAAGTATTTAGTTTTTTTAAAAATTGTATTACAATGTATAGAACGTTTTTCTACCACCCTTTGTACTCTGGTGCTGGGTGGTTTGTCATGAAATACAATCATTTAGACCAGTGATGACCAACCTATTCCACTTGAATATACAGCAAAATGTATGTTGTTGTTTAGTCGTTTACTCGCGCCCGACTCTCCGTGACTCTATGTATCGCAGCACGCCAGGTGCATAGCTCAGTCACTGCCCCTCTGAGCTCCATCAAGTTCATGTTCATTGCTTCAGTGACCTCATCTATCCATCCCCACCTTTGTTGTCCCCTTCTTCTGTGCCTTTAATCTTTGCCAGCATCAAAGTATTTTCTAGGGGATCTTGTCATCTCATGATATGGACAAAATATTTGAGCTTCAGCCTCATGGTCATTACTTCTAGTGAACAGTTTGTCTTGATTTCCTAGATCTTCTCAAAGTCCAAGGGACTCTAAGCAGTCTTATACAATACCACAATTCAAAGGCGTCAATTCAACGGCGCTCATACTCCTTTATGGTCCAGCTCTCACATCCATATATTACTACTGGGAATACCATAGTCCAAACTATGCTGACCTTTGTTGATAGTTTAATATCTTTACTTTTTACTAGCTTGTACAAGCTTGCCATAGCTTTCCTCTGCAGAAGCAAATACCTTTTAATTTCATGACTACAGTCACCATCTGCAGAGATCTTGGATCCAAGGAAAATAAAATCTGTCACTGCCTCCACTTCTTCCCTCTATTTGCCAGAAAGTGAGATTGCCGTTTGCTATGATCTTCGTCTTTTTAACGTTAAGCAGCAGACCAACTTTTGCACTCTCTTCTTTTACCCTCATCAATAAGTCCTTTAGTTCTTCCTGACTTTCAGCCATCAGAGCAGTATCATCGGCGTATCTGAGGTTGTTGATATTCATTTAAGCAATATTGATTTTGGCTTTGTATTCATCCAGTCCAGCCTTACGCATGATGTACTCCGCGTGTAAGTTGTATAAATAAGGTGACGATGTCCAACCTTGTTGCACTCCTTTTCTGATCTTGAACCATTCTGTTGTCCCATGTTTGGTTCTGACTGTGGCTTCTTGGTCCACATACAGATTATTTAGGAGGAGGAGGAGATTATCTGGTACTCCCATCTCTTTAAGGACATGCCATGCAGTCAAAGCCCTTAGAATAGTGTATGAAGCAGAAGTAAATGTTTTTTTGGAACTTTTTTGCTTTCTCTATTATCCAGCGGACATTGGCAACTTGGCCTCTTCCTCTACGGAACCCGGCTTGCACATATATTGTTGGAGTCGAGCTTGTAGAATCTCAAGCATTACCTTGCTGGCATGTGAAATTAGTGCAATTGTTTGATAATTTGAGCACTCTTTGGCACTGCCTTTTTGGGATTGGGATGTAGACTTACCTTTTTCAGTCCATTGCCGAGTTTTCCAAAAATGTTGGCATGAGCAAGCAACTCTTTCACAGCATCATCCTGTAGAATTTTGAATAGTTCAATTGGGATTCCATCACCTCGTGCAGCCTTATTATTAGCAAGGCACCCTAGGGCCCATCTCACTTCACTCTCCAAGATGTGCGGCTCAAGCTCATTGGACAAACTATTGAGGTCATCACTGCTAAGATCCTTCCTGTATAGATCATCAGTGTATTCCTGCCACCTCTTCTTTATCTGATCTTCTTCTGTTAAGTTCCTACCATTTTCTTTTATCACGCCTTTTAGGTTTCCAGTTTTCTTGAAGATATCTCTTCATTTGCCCATTCAGTTATCTTCTTCAATCTCTTTACATTGCTCATTGTAGAATGTCTCCTTGTCTCTTCTTGCTATCCTATGGAACTCTGCATTCAGTTGGAAAAATCTTTTCTTATCTCCATTACCTTTCACTTTCCTTTTCTCCTGGGCTACTTTCAAAGCCTCATCAGACAGCCAGCTTACCTTCTTACTTTTCTTTCTTTTAGGGATATTCTTTGTTGCTGTTACCTAGATAATGTTGCAAACTTCAGTCCAAAGTTCTTCAGGCATTCTATCTTCCATGTCTAGTCCCTTAAATCTATTATTTACTTCCACTGCATAATCACAGGGGATATTATTTATTTTGTATCTCCTTGGTCTGATGATTTTCTCTTTTTTCTTCAGTTTAATTTTGAACTTTGTAATAAGAAGCTCATGGTCCGAGCCACAGTCTGCTCCATGTCTTGTTTTTGCTGTCTGTATAGAGCCCCTCCATCTTTGGCTGCAAAGAGTAAAGTCAATCTGATTTCTATGTTGTCCATCTGGTGATGTCCATGTGCAGCGTCGTCTATGAGGCTGTTGTTAGAGGGTGTTTGCTAGGACCAGAGAATCATCTTGACAAAATTCTACTAATCTGTGACCTGCTTCATTTTGTACTCCAGGGCCAAACTTGCCAGTTATTCCAGGTGTCTTTTGGTTCCCAACTTTATCATTCCAATCTCCTATGATGATACTAATATCTTTTCTTGGTGTTCTATCTATGACGTGTTGAATGTCTTCGTAGAACTGGACAACTTCAGCCTCTTTAGCATCCATGGTTGGAGCACAGACTTGATGTAGGGAAGAAATTAATTGTTGATTGACAATGAAGAGAAGTATTTAGGGATACAATGGATATAAGGATATAATGGACTGTGTATTATTAAAAAGGGACATGTTTCCCCACCCCAGAGAACAAGCTGTGGACCGAATGGGAATTGCTGTCGGGCCGTATACGGCCCCAGCACCGCCTTTCATCCACCACTGATTTAGACAGTGAGGATTTATTTGCTTTTAATATTTCTCACTGTATAAACTCATTAGGATTGGAGACTTTCAAAATAAATTCAAGTTTAAAAACAAATTAAATGATATGTTTTTAAGTATAGTATAGGTATTTAAGGCTAAGTTGCTTTGCTTTTCAATAACATAATCACACAGTGCCACTATATCTTTAATTATATAAACTTGCCCATCACGGGTGGGTATTTTTCTGTATCAACTTAAACTTGTTCAAATTTCTGTGACATTGGCCTTATTGGCAGAAACTGGGTTAGTCTAAATGTGATGATAAAAATGGTTTATACTATTGGGTATCACGCCTTCTGGAATGCTAGCTTAACGAGGTGAAAGGCCTTGTGTACCTCAATGAGGCTGTGAGCTATACTATGTTGGGTCACCCAAGATGGGCATAAGGTCACTAAGTGTCAGACACGACTGAAGGACTAAACAACAACAAATGTTAGAATATATGCAAGATCCATTTTCTTTTAACGCGATTATCAGTACATCTTAGGTATTTATGTAACAAAATGATTTTACTGCACAGTAAGGGCAATACATACACACACAATAGAAATATTTAATTAAACAATAATTACCAACAATTTGGCTAGTAATACAAAAATTATATGACAATAAATAAATTCAAATATAATTTTAAACCAAATCAAATTGAAAATGCAAAGAACTGAAAAAAAAAAAAATTGTACCAATTGCACCTTTACAGTTATATTATTTAAAGTAGATCTGTAGTTTTTCCTCCACTTCATCAGCAATATCATTTAAAATAGAGGGGGGCATGCTTGTAAAGGAATTTCCTTTGCTTTTTTTGTATATCTTCTAAAAATACTTAAGTTTAATTAATTCTCCTCAATATAACCATATAACATCTGAACACCATTTAGTTTTCAGAAGCCAACATAAGCCAATACTATCAGCCTTAAACATATGGATTTATGGGTTATTTATTTAGGAGCAGCTTTCCTATCATACTAAATATAATAAAGATAATAATATAATCATCTCCTTGGTGTAATCAAAGTGTGGCATATTTTTGTTAATATAAAACTCCCAAATATTTAAAAAACAATATGAGAATTTTGATCTATAATTTCACAAAGATAAAATATGCACAACTCTATTAATACAAAGTGAATTCTGAACTATATGGGGGGAAAACTAGGATACCAAATGGCTAAATGGAATAGTAATTCAATTTTATGCTTAAATATATTGAAGATTTATATCAATTGAGATCGATATTTTCAAACATAAATGCCTTAAAAAATGTTTCATGTATGAGTAATGGTACTACGTGACAAGGGAATTTAATTATTCAGTTCTGGCTGCCTCTTGAAGGCATGCTTTTCTTGGCAAAGCTTTCAACGACACATGCTCTATTTTGCTATAGCTATTGCCACACTTAATGAATGGTCATAAAAAGAAAAGCATGACATTGTTTTTTTAAGATACTTTAATTTTCTAAAACTGGACAGCTCTTGAAATATCGATGGCTCCCTAAAAGGAACAGCTTTTAGCAAATGTAAATGAAATATGGAGAAAGGTCAGGTTCACAGTGACGGTACAGGGCGGAACGCCTGTTATAAAAAAGATTTCAGTATTAAATAAGCAAGGTACCCCATTAAATCTGAAAGCCTTTTTCCATTGAGGAGTGTAGTGTGTAAAACGCCCTTCAAGATATTTTCTAAATATGTTTCCCAGAACAGACTCCAAACCCAGTATCCAACATTGTCAAGATAAGGATCCCAAAGTGTTTATTGCCATAATTGTAACTAACAGTAAAGCAATATTCTGACTACATATTATACAAATCGTCAAATCATCAGCAAATGCATTTTGCTTCATTAAATTTGTTATTCGCCTCATTATTTTGTATTAAAATAGATGTTGAGAAGGAAAAATATTTTTACCTCTTGGCTCTTCTATCACACCAGAAATCAAAGTAAATATATAGTTGCATTTTTGTATTCTAATATATTCCAATAGCTGAAAAATTGGCCTCTGTACATGTGAATCTGCAATAACCTTGCAAGCACTCTAAGGAAGTGAATGGAGAAAAAAACCTTTGTGACGCTCCTTAGACCTCATTATAATAATTCAAACTCTTCTTAATACCATGAAAGTAGCTTCACTTACTTTTCAAGGTATAAATTAAGTAAAAAATCTCCTTTGATCTTGAGGTTTCTCTCACTGTTTTCACACTTTGGTACATTTGGTAGTAAGAAGTTTTTATTACTGTAAATTGATTAGAATAAAAGTAAAGTGCTTTGTGATTCCATTATTCTACTTTGGTATCAATTCAACTACATGAATATTTGCTTAAAGCAGTATTTTTTTTTTTAAATAACTTTGTAGATGATTTCTAATTATTATCCTAACTCTTCGCAGATAATTTCAATTTGTTATCCTATCCTTTATTAGAAATACATATAATACAAATATTAAATCCCTACAGGAGTAATGGGAAACCACACACACACAATATATATATATATATATATTAGAAAATACTAGAACATTTTATAGTTCTTTCTCCACAGGACATAAAGATCTTTAAATAAAATTGTATTAATATTAACAATAATAATAATTATTATTGTTATTATTATTATTATTAATCACCATTATAATCATCATCATAACTAATATATTGCATTAAATGTAATATTAGTTTCAACATTTTAATTTGAGTATGTTTACATAATTAATGCCTTGACATCTTAAAAGAAAAGAAAACACAAACAGCACCATTGGTTGCTTTGAACACGTCAACTCATCTCCTCAAGAATAACATGTGCATCCAACTATTTCTAGTTGGGTCAAATTTTTGTAATGTCATAAATATTTTGCTAATAAATATTATGCTACACTAGAAGGGGACACAAATAATATCGCCAAACAAAAACTACATACTAGAACTGAGAGATATCAAGGTAGCATCAGTCCTACAAAGCATACTGAAACTGTACTTGACTGTAGTTCCTACAGAGATTATCTGACATCAATTTTCATCCAGTACCATAAATTTAAGTGAAAACATTCTCCACTTTCAAGTGAAGGGTATTATGTCTCTCGCTATTGTAATTATCTCTTATGAGCCAGAAATGTAGAACCCTTTCAGGTGCACATTGGGACTTCCTAGATGTACAACACATGAGCAAATACATGAAGCACAACATCAATCCAATATGTGGCATTGTTGTTTCCACAAAGGTCTAGATCTGACTGACAAGATTAACACCACTTTTGTATTAAAATATTCAAATCACTTGCATGCATAGGTTTCTTTATACAAGCACCATGTCATGAATATCATTAAATACTATACAAATGGATAAATAGCATTACATATTCACATTGTCCATGTATGGAGGTATCAGACAAAATAAACCTGCATTATCATCTGCAGTACATGTGGTATGTCACATAGTGTCTGATGTGACTCAAAAATATTACATTGGCATTTAAAAATGGTTCTGCTCAGAAATGTTTAAGAAATAAGCATCTTATAACACTATGGCATCATGCTACTTCATTAATTAAGAATATCATTGCAACCATTTGCACCTTGTCTTTTGTGTATTATAATGAGACTAGCCACTTGCCCATCACAAAATGACGGCGATAACATTTTAAGCCAGGCAATGCGGTTTGTCACACATTGTGAGGCTATAGCCCCTCTGAGCACCTTCGGCGCTCATCACCTTCGGCGCACATTGCAAGCCTCTTCCCCCGTCTACTTTACAGACCCCGCCATGAGCGCCTTCGGCTTTTCCGCTCATTGCTGTTTTTGGCAAGCTGCACCTTTCCTGCTTTTCAATGATCCCCTTCAGCACTCATTGTAAGCCTCTCCCCCCGTGTACTTTATAGGGCTGTGTAGTTTAGGGGCCTACTGCCTTAAGTATTACTGTCTTGGGTTAAGTGTTACTGCCTTATAATAAGTGTTACTGGTTTGCGGTAAGTCTTTGTGCTTAGGGCTCGTATTTATGTTCTTCGTCCTCTTTTTACGTCCTTCGGCTGCGTTTTACATCCTTCGGCCTTGTTTTCGTCTAGTTAAAACATTTTCGTCTAGTTACGGGCCGTAATTCTGTCCCGCGGGTCGTCTGGATGAGCGACTGTGGCCTTTGGCGCTCATTGCCTGAGTTTTGCGGGTCTCGGTGATGAGCTCCTGCGGCGCTCATCTCCAGCATCCCAATGAGCGCCTTTGGCGCTCTTTGCCGGGCCGCAACCAATGCCCTTGCCTCACGAGGGCAGTACTTGCGGGGCTCGCTTTGCGAGCCCGCAATTTTAACATTACATTACCAACAGCTTTTGGCAATCCTGCAATTACGACAACTATATATGTGATATGCCAAAATAGAAAATGTGTTTTTCTCATTATCTTTACTTATTCAGTATCTCTACCTCAGCACCTATTGTCTAGTCAACATACAACATACTAAAATATTAAGTAAAACACTCACCTGAACAGAGTTTTATTCCATAAAACTTTTACATATAAACACATGGTTTTTAATGGCACCCTAGAGGAAAAAAACAAAAAGGAAAAAATCAGTACTTATCATATTGTATCCTTATGCAAATTTGAATATGTTAAAGGCACACAACAGAATTCAAAATTCTTAGAGCATTCCACAAGAACTAGAAATTGTATGGTTGAATTAAATGTTTCATATTATTACCCAGTCCACTTAACAGACTTTAGAGCACCTTCCCCTGTGCCCTCTTGCTTAAAGTTATGAAATGAACAGAAATATAAAATTTCCAAGCACAGGGAGATCTCATTTACACTATTCAGGATATATCCATGAGTGAAATATGTATTATTAATCCAGTTTAAATTATCTAAATTCACAATGTTGCACTCTTGAGTCCTAATTACTTTTACTGGATGGAATAAACAGTTGTATTGTTCCATCTAGCAACAGTAGAATTTAATGTATGTCTTGAAAAACAACTCCAGTTGTACGAAATGCCAATTTTAACAATACACATAAAGATTAAATCTGTGAAGATATACAAAATAAAAGAGCAGATTTAAATTATTTTTTATCATGAAAACATACACATCTATTTAGGTTCTACAAACATTAAAATGGGTTTTGTGAGATATGAAATATTGTAGGTTTTCTGGATAACACAACTAAGGTACTTTGTAAAGGCTATTTGCCATGTTGTGTAGAATGAAAGAGAACTTATTATACATTATACAGTAAGCTGATAATTCTTTTCAGCAATATTAAATTGGCTCAGAAGTGTGAAATGTGAACAAATCTGCCATAATTGAGGGCAGAATGGGGTGAATGTCTACAAAAATAAGTGACAGTCATTAGCAAACCCCATTAAAAATTGCATAAAAATGCATGGAAATTGTGTAGATAATGGGATGTTTGCTATAAAAGATAAAAATAATCTTGGTTTTTTTTTGCCCGTTGAGTAGGAAATGTATTATACAACCACGCCTCTAATCATAACCTTGCCACCAATCAACTAATCAGAACATTTTAAAAGATGTTTCCTATTGAATGGTTACTATTAAAAATGATAAAAAGCTGAAATGAGTTAATTGAATAAAAAATGGTACGTAATATGTGTGTATTACACCATCATATAACTGAAAAAATACCTTCCATACATATATGTTTTTCTTTTTTTACCTTGAATTTCTTAGCCCTTTTCCAATCACACTCACTTCAACAAAAACACAAGATATTTCTATTGTAGCTATTGGTTTTCATCACTTTACCCAAGAGTTTGGAGAGATGGACATTACTGTGCAATTTAAAAGGGTTGAGAATGGCTACTGATATCGATCATCACTTGTGCTCATTCACCCTTGCCAGTTTCCACCTCCCAGAGTGTCAGTTTTGTCCAGATGTTTGTTATTCAGGCTGGGTGGTCCTGTATTGTCAAAGTGGTAACTGTGGGAATAAGCTATAGACAAAGCTACATAGGACGTGGAACTTTTGTATTGTATGTGAACAAATTGAAGTAAGCAATTAGGAAAATTACATTTGGTCTTGGAAATCCATGTAATCAGTAGATTCAGTGTCTTAAACAGATACTGGGAACCAAAAACAACTTGGTTATAGCTTAACAACATCATAAATAATCACTTTATATGTAAACTAGTACACAGGCATTCCATGATAGTCACCCTTAAATATAGGCTTCATACATTACTCAAAGTGGCAGTGTAAGAGTTTGTTGTGGATGCACATTGTGCATAGTTATCGTGCATAGTTATCGTATGATCATTGCGCAGGGATAGCGGTGCATGCGCATTGTGCGGCGTTAGTGGTTCATGCATGTTGCGCCGCGTGAGGAGGGGAGAGACACACATGGGAGAATGGGAAAGACACACAGGGGAGAAGGGGGGGAGACACAGGGGAGTGAGAGGAGGGGGAAGAGACACAGGGGAGAGAGAGGAGGGGGGAAAGTTTTTTAGTGTGTATTTAGTGTTTTTTTTAGTGTTTTTGTTCCGCCGCTTATCTCGTAATTTTTGTCATCACGTATTTTTTTTCTAAGTGCTACGGTTTAACGGCTCGCCTCGCATAGCGAGGCGAGCCGTTATGTTAAATTGTAGCACTTTGGCAATGAGCACCGCAGGCGCTCATTGCAGGCGAGCCTCGTGTAGCGAGGCGAGCCATTAAACCGTAGCACATACGAGATGACAAAAATTACGAGTTAAGCTGGCGGAACCAAAACACTAAAAAAAACACTAAATACACACAAAAAAATAAAATAAAGGTCACTTACAGCATGGGGAACCAGGCAGGACGTCTGGAAGTGAGTTGGAACTGCAATTTACAGCGATTTAGCCAAGTTACAAAGATCAAAAATCGGCTAAGCGAGAAAAAAATGGCCGCTGAAAAAAATGAAAACGAGGCTATACTACTACGAACTGCGTAAAACACAGCCACAGACGTATGTGTTTGAAAAACAACGAGATAAAGGATGCGGATTAACCACGCAATGAGTAAAAAGACAGTAGCGAGTACATTTTACGAAATCCAATTACAGATTTACGCATTAACACAGATTTAACGACTTTGTCTCGCGCAACATCGGGTTTCCCGCCTAAACCAACGCATTTGATGAAATATAAGTTGCAAGTTACAAAAATAAAAATTTTATTAAAAAAAAATTGTATTTATTTTAACAAAAAAAAAATGGGACAAATGTAGCGTCATGTTGTGTGGCAAACAAATTTACTGTTAAACCGTAGTACTTAAGCGGGCTTAGCGATGAGCGCCGCAGGCGATCATCGCCCGGCGAGCCTCACACAGCGAGGCGAGCCGTTAAACCGTAGTACTTTGGCAATGAGCGCCGCAGAAAAAATGCCGGACAAACAAAACGAAAACGAGGCTACAGCACTATAACCACGGAAAACACGTACCGATAATCCGCTAAGACGCATACCACACATTATCCGCCATTTTAGGCTAATGCGGAAGTACACAGTTACGTTAACGGTTTCGGCTCGCGCACGCACACTATTACACTGCACACGTTTATCACGCTTACACAGCACCTCAACATCACTAATGCTGCAGCAACATCAACACAGATTGCCAGCTCTTCAACACAATGCATAAAAATACGTAAATTCATTTATTAATTTGAATTCTATATTTCAGTAGTACACAGAAAACAACATTAGCTACCTTACAATTCCATATGTATATTAATAACTAAACAACTTTTAAAACATAGACATCTGATTGCCGTCATTTTTTGACGGGCAATACGCTAGTATATATATAGTAAATAAAAAGTACATCTGTGTTCACATTTGAATGTCTAAAGCAAGTTAAAAAAACCTGCTTCCAGCTCAGAATTCCAGGAAAACAGTTATTACACTGCATTCTTGGAAGCTGAGCTGGGACGTGCAAATGTGCCCACAAATGTACATATATATAAACAGTATCTCACAAAAGTGAGTACACCCCTCACATTTTTGTACATATTTTATTATATCTTTTCATTTGAAAACACTGAATAAATGACACTCTGCTACAATGTAAAGTAGTAAGTGTACAGTCTGTATAACAGTGTAAATTTCCTGTTCCCTCAAAATAACTCAACACACAGCCATTAATGTCTAAACCGTTGGCAACAAAAGTGAGTACACCCCTAAGTGAAAATCTCCAAATTGGGCACAAAGTGTTAATATTTTGTGTGGCCACTATTATTTTCTAGCACTGCCTTAACCCTCATGGGCATGGAGTTCACCAAAGCGTCACAGGTTGCCACTGGAGTCCTCTTCCACATAATGACATCACGGAGCTGGTGGATGTTAGAGACATTGCACTCCCCCACCTTCCATTTTAGGATGTTCCACAGATGCTCAATAGGGTTTAGGTCTGGTGACATGCTTGGCCAGTCCATCACCTTTACCTTCAGCTTCTTTAGCAAGGCAGTGGTCATCTTGGAGGTATGTTTGGGGTCGTTATGTTGGAATACGGCCCTGTGGCCTGGTCTCCAAAGGGCGGGGATCATGCTCTGCTTCAGTATGTCACAGTGCATTTTGGCATTTATTGTTTCCTCAATGAACTGTTGCTCCCCAGTGCCGGCAGCACTCAGATTTTTATTTGAGATTTTAGCCATCGTAACTCTTGCAAAAGTGAAAGTTCAAAGGCTTCTGGAGGCTGTAGGTTACGGGTTTAACCATCGCAAAGGCCATAACTCGTAACCCGTTTGGAGCCTGCAAAAATCACAATGTATGTATAGCTCTACGGAATATGCTGGCGCGTTACAAATAAACTATAGTAATAATTATAATTACTTCAATGTCCTTAATATCCATCTCCGCCTCTGACGTCCTCTTCTTTGTGTGCCTTGAAATTCTCACAGCATCAGAGTCTTCTGTAGGAAATCCTGTCTTGTCCTGATATGGCCAAAATATTTGATCTTTAACCTCCTGTTCATACCTTCCAGTGAACAGTTTGGCATGATCTTCTTTGGTATGGATTGATTCGATCTTCTTGCAGTCCAAGGAACTCTAATCAGGTTTCCCAACACAACTCAAATTTGTCAACTCTACAGTGATCAGCCTGCTTTATGGATCATCTCTCACATCCATATTTTACTACTGGGAATACCATAGTTCTAACTATGCGGACCTTTGTTGATAGTAATGTATCTTTACTTTTTAATAGCTTATCCAGACTTGCCATAGAATTCTTCCCTAGAAGCAAAAGTATTTTAATTTCATAGCTGCAATCACCATCTAAAGAGACCTTGGAGTGCAGGAAAATAAAATCGGCCACTGCCTTCACTTCTTCCCCATCTATTGTCAGGAACTGAGATTGATGATTTTCAACTTTTTAACAGTGAGGAGCAGGCCAGCTTTTGCATTTTCATAAATAGGTCCTTTAGTTCATCCTCATTTTCAGCCATCAAAGTAGTATAATCCGTGTATCTGAGGTTGTTGATATTTATCCCAGCGATATTAATTCCGGCTTTAGATTCTTCAAGCCTCACACATGATGTACTTTGCATTGTTGAATAAATAAGGTGATAATATACAACTTTGTTGAGGTCCCAATCTTGAACTATTTGATTATTCGAGTTCAGTTCTGACTGTGGCTTCTTGGTCCACATACAGATCCCCCAAGTGCTGGATGAGATGATCTGATACTCCATCTTTACAAGAACTTGACACAATTTGTTGTGATCCACACAGTAAAAAGCTTCAGAACAATCTATGTAGCAGAGGTAACAGTTTTTCTGGCACTTTCTTGCTTTCTCTATTATCCAGTGGATATTGACAATTTGATCACTTGTGCCTCTGCAAAACCCAGGTTGCACATCTGGCAGTTCCCGGCCCATATATTGTTGGCGCAGAGCTTATAGGATCTTAAGCATTACCTTGCTGGCATGTGAAATTAGTGCAATTGTTTGATAAATGGAGCATTCTCGGGCAATACCATATTTTTTTTGGGGGGGGGGGGGGGGGTTGTATATAAATATTTATTCAGTATTGCTTCTGACTTGAAAAAGACAGGGTTTCTTTCTTTTGGGGATATTATTTGTTGCTGTTTCGATATTCCTTATTTCTGGATAATGTCACAAACTTCTGTCCAACGTACTTCAGGCATTCTATCTGCCATGTCTGGTCCCCCACTGCAATTCACTGGGGATATTATTTACTTTGTATCTGCTTGGTCTGATGATTTTCCTTCTTTTCTTCGGTTTAATTCTTAATTCAGTTAGGAGAGGCTGTTGGAAGAGGGTGTTTACTATGACCAAAGAGTTATCTTGACAGAATTCTACTAATCTCTGACTTGCTTCTTGGACACCAAGGCCAATCTTGCCAGTTCTTCCAGGCGTCTTTTGGTTCCTTACTTTAGCATTCCTATCTCCTATGATGAGAGTAACATATTTTCTTGGTGTTATATCTATGACACGTTGCATATCCTAGTAGAACTGGACAACTTCAGCCTCTTCAGCATTCATTGTTGGAGCATAAACTCGGATCACTGTGATGTTAAATGGCTTGCCCAGATCCACTTCTTTCTTTCACAGCGGATGTATCTCTCCCTTGTCTCTATGGCCTTGTGCGTGATTTACTCAGAGGGGAAATAATCACCAAGTATACTGGACAGAATCCCTGTCAGATTTAATTTTTATCAGCAATATGTTCTATACAGTTCACATTGAAAAAACAGTTTGGCTGTGAATAGTGATACCTTTTTTATTGGACAAACGTATTCATAAAAAAGCCACAAGCTTTCGAGAGATAATGCCTATATATATATATATATATATATATATATATATATAGTAAATAAATAGTACATCTGTGTTCACAAATGCCTCTCTCTTCAATCCATAGCCATTATCAAACATAGCTTCCTTTAAGCTTATGCATGCTGTATTACACAGCTTTAATGTAAAGCCAAGGTTGGATTAAACACAAACTGAGTATCCTATCCATATACAGCTGTTTCCAGCTTACTGGCTATTATCAGCATGGAGCGGGATCTCAGCTTTTGTTGTGGACTTTATGAATAGGTAGTTCAGAGAAAGAGAGAATGAGAGAGAGCAATACTAAGGATACAGGACTTAATATGGACTTGGCTTACAAGAGTTACATCTCTTTTTATCAAGTTGCTATCAACATATATATATAGAGAGATAGAAAGAGAGAGATAGACAGCTGTACGAGAGACTGGGAGGTACAATAGCTTTTTGTGTGTATGTATAAATGTGTGTGCTTGTGTATTTACATCCACATCATATACATAGTTGTCTTAATTGCAAATTTGCCTTTAATTCGCTAAAATTTTCTCAACGAAGGCGCTCATTGCGAGTCCTGTAAAGTAGAGGGGGGAGAGGCTCACGATGAGAGCCAAAGGCGAGGCCCACAAGTTAGAGAGAGAGAAGGTAGAGAGGGGAGTGGCTCCGAATGGCTTCCAAGTTACGGGCTTGAAATAAAATGGCTGCCAATTTGTTTCCAAGCCCGTAAATGGGATTTAACTTCCGCCATTTTCTTTTCAAACATTTTTCAAAGCCATAACTCGGAAGCACTTTGCGGGCTTGGGATAATTGATCAATTTTCCCAAGCCTGCAAATGTTTTCACACACATAAATGGCAAAAGGAGCACAGGGAAGGGAGAGGGGGAATAAAGACACAGGGGAGGGAGAGGGGGGGAAGAAACACAGAGGAAGGGTAGGGAAAGCCCATAAAGTAGAAGGGGGGAGAGGCTCGAAATGAACGCCATAGGCCCGTAAAGTAGGGGGAAAACTTGCAATGAATGCCAAGGGCACTCATGGCGAGGTCCGTAAAGAAGGGGGGGAGGCTCGCAATGATGCCATGGGAGTCTATAGGGACCCTATGGTTATAGTGCAATATACCATGAGTGTCTCTGAAGACAACCAAGTTACAGGAATTACTGATAGGTGCCATGGGGCTCTTTTGGGACTCCCATGGTTATGTGGTTAGATGGGGATCCCCCAGCTCATAGTTTGTGTGAAGGGGGAATCCAAGGGATCCCACAGCTCATAATGTTTGGGAAGAGAAAGTTCCCTGCTCATATCGAGTATTGGGGGAAATCCCCGGGATACCCGGCTCATATGGGATAAAGGGTCGGAGGCAGGGGGACATAAACTCCCAGAATTCATTTGTATTATTTTTGTTATACTATCTCATTCCATGCCATAGGAATGGATTTATATAGTTGGATAGGGATCACTGTGAGGCCTAGTCTAGTGTGTTCATTTAATGGGTACCATTCAAAAGAGTTACTAAGGAGACAGCTTCAGACTCAAATTGTCCTGCGAGCAGACTGCGAACACACTTCAGGGCTAGAGAGCAATGAGAAGCCCTCCTTAATGCATGTCACTTAGTTTGAGGGGATTTTTTTAGATGAGTCATAGAATGGCTCGCTAGCGGGAAAAAAAACTCCCACAGTTTCAAGAAAGCCTTTTTTCGCTGCTACGTGACAACATTGTATGGAGGCCTTGGTCACCCATAGGTCTATGTCAAGTGTGGAACTTGTAGCCCAACTGTTTTTTTTAACCAGATGCAAATCTCTGTGCTACAGAACATCTCACATTTTGTGCACAGCTGAGAGAGTTGAATCCTTTATTTCTAATATATTAATTCTTTGATAATGAGATTGACTTAAAGGGAATATGTAATTCAGAAAAAACATAATGTTTGTGAAGTATATAGCAAACTAACAAAGAGCAACATTAAATTCCAAGCCAGTAACTCCTATGTGAAGCTCGTAACGGCTGCGGGCTGGAAATTTGGCCGAGTTACGGTGCTATTAAATTAGAAAGGCTGCGAGCTACAAGCTGGAGATGCAAAACCATAAACCATTTGTCGGCCATCGGATTTGTGGGCTAGAGCGTAATCAATTAAGCAAGGCCGTAGTTACCTAACATCACTTCCCCTTTTAATATTAGTTCAGTAGTGTGTTTTTTTTTGCATTACAAGTGCTACCTATTGTTCTTTACCCCCCGTGGGGGTCCTCTACAGCACATGCTGGGCTTTGGGCTCCATTTCCATGTTACAGGCTTGCTCGCGAGTGACTTTGTTGCAATTTAATAGCTAAATTGAAACGTAGCGGTTATGGGCTTGACAGATCAAAGGATTTACGGCCTCGAAGTTCAATGTTGCTTAACACGTAGGCTTTTTTCGGCCTTGCTGCGTATTAACTTGCAAGTTGTCTGCTGCCTGCGTTACGGGGCTAATTTAATAGCAAAAAGCCTTAAGATTTACGTTACGTGCTACGTTTTAACATGTAGCCCGAATTTAGTTTGGCTCAAAATTAGCAGCTTTGCAAGACAGGAACATAAACACCTGTAACCTGATGGGCTATTTAGTTGTATTGTCAAGTGGCTGTTTACAGTGGTAGTCTTTCAATAAAACTGAAATAATTATTATGATTATCTGAAGCCACTGGTCTTCCTCAATGGCAATTAAAGCCACATAAAAATAAAAAGCTGTGTTTATTTTGAGTTTTGTAAGACATTTTTCACTTTACAAAGTCAAGTTCTTCATGAAATCATGTTATAAGTAAGACACTTTCATAGTCCTTACAGTTCAATTTAACCTGGAGTTTCTTTTACATTAAAGAGCGCCTTTAGAGAGAATTAAATGTGTAAAAGTTATACATTTTTGTTTAATTTACCAGCTCCTCCATGTTTGTTGAAGGTAAAAGTTGAGATTTTAAGTATAAGATTTTTCACTGACACTTAGAAAGCTGCTGACTGAGTAAAATATATATGAACATCTGTATATACACTGCAAATAAATGACATGGAATTATAGTATGACATTAATCATATATGAAAGTAGATTCCAACATTTCTTTATTTCATATAGTGCATGATAATTTATTTTCCAGTAGTCTCTGAAGCAGGGCCAGGACAATAGCTCTTGGCATCCTAGGCAAATTGTAATTCTGACACTCCCACCAAAAATTCAATATAAAAAATTAAGTCTACAGTGAATTTTTACCTTGATGCTTTAATTAATGCAGATACAGCTAGCTTATTTTTATTTGCTGTGGTGTTGTGTAAAAATAATTAAGCAACATTCAACTAATTAACAATTCACTAATTACAAGAATCAGAGGCAATATAAAAGGTTTAACTTAATGGACTAAAAATCTTTTTTTCAACCTCAATTACTATGTTAACTACGTTATCCAACAAGAGAAAAATAATAACACTGCAAAGTACTACTTACACAAAATTAAAAGATAAATCATTAAAAAAATTAGACCAAGAATAATTAATTTGATGTGGCACTGATAAACATTTTTGCAAGTGTGATAGCTGATGTTTTCGCTTAAAAGAATATAAAATATGGAACACTATGAGCCTCATTCAATTCGGGGCTCGCAACTCGATCGCAGCCAGCCAAATGCCCATGATTGAGTAGCGAGCTCCCATTGCTCTACTTTTGCGATGCTATTCAATTGGCAGGGCTTGCATGTTAGGCACTGGTTGCAAAAATCGGAAACCATGCTATCGGCAGTAGCATTTCTGACCCAAAGCCTTAACTCGTGGTTCAAGCCTGTATGACTTTGAAATCCAACCTCCATATTTCATTGAAGTCCTACGGGCTTGAACCACGAGTTATGGCTTTGCGTCAGAGATCATGTTCAATCCCGTAGGACTTCAATGAAAACTGGAGGTTGGATTTCAAACGGGCTTGGATGTTGAAGCCTGTAGGACTTCACATTGATTGTCGTGATCGATATAAAATAAAAATTGAACATGAAATAAAGTATTGGAGAATGTTGTGCTATTGATTCTAAGACCTAACATCACTTTCACTCTTAATAAAAGTATTGTATTGCTTTTGTATTTGCTTTTAAAGTGCTTCAATTTGTCATTAAGCTCCTTGCGAGATGTCCTTGATACCAGTAACCTGTGGCTAGATATTTGCCATTTGCGGGCTTGACGGAGTGGTTAGCGAGGGGGAATCGGAGCAATTGTATAGCGTGTTGCGATTTTAGCCTTGTGATTTTGAAAGATCAAAGGCTTGGAGGGCAGTAACTTGTGATTTAAAAAATCATTATGAATCACAGCTCATAGCCAGTAACTCGATTGGAGCCCGCAAGAAGTTGCCAATTGAATAGCAAAATAACTTGCAACTTCCACTTGCGAGCCTGGATCGCTAAATCAAAGAAATTGAATGAGGATCTATGTTTGGCTGGTCAATTCTTCTGACTTCTTGGAGCTCCTGTAGCATCTTGCATTGTATGCTTGAGAGTTCAACATATTCATAGAATTTACCAGCCAAAGACTGATATGTTACATGACCGTTCAACTGGGTTGCACTGTAATTTAGCCTACGGACTGGACCACAATCCACAATCATATATGGGTTTAATTCTACTTATTGTGTGAACATGCCTGAGCTCTGTATAAGAATGGTGGCTATGGGTGATTTGCAAACATCACAACAGTGCATATAAATTATGATTCTCTACAAAAGACTCTTCAATTAGTACAGACACAAGTTCAGCATGCCAATCAGGCCTATTGAGCTCCACCAAGTTGCCTGGTGCCAGTTTACATTCCTCACGATTGCTTAATAGATTCTAAGCGTCTGAAAATGTGTGGCTAAGACTCTCACTTCTTCAAATTAAATTTAGGTAAATAAATATAAAAATGTATGGCGTTTGATGCTCGTGTTTGGGGGATGAGAGGTCTTATGGCACCCAGCCATGAACTCTAAGGGTTATAAACAGATCAATCAAAAGAGGTGTATTTTTGGTCTATTAGCCAGCTGTGACAGTGCTGTTTTCTTGCATCAGTGCAGGAACAATTCTCTTGGCACTGGTTACAGATAGCAGCTATTTCCACCTCAAGAGCATCTCTTTAGCATCACCCAGTTCAACCTCATATTACTTCTCCCTACAAGTCACAAGTTAGAAAATTCTGCTCCCAATAATATTACCAGATATTCTCCAGAATCAGTGTATCAGTTTCAAGTGAGCAGTGGAAGTGCTGGTGGTGTTCACTGTCCTCTATCCTGAAGGTAGAGCATTTACAGTCACGCAAAATAAAACATTTTTGTCACAATAAATAATTTTATTGAGAAAGCCGCAGGCAGCAAAAAGAATTGTACATAGATTACATTTTATAACTAGTAAAGTAAGATTCTGTAGAAAACAATATACGCTATCATATTTATAAAATAATACTATAAAAGTACACTCATAATTTAAATGCCTCATAATTTAAATAATTAATTCTAAAGCATTTTTTTTTTTGTAATTTTAAGTTGAAGGGAAAAGAATAGGGAGGTGAAGAACTGTGCTCCTCACGATAGAGTTTTCTGGACAAAAAGAATAATAATTAGTTTCATTATACAGAAGAGGACCAGAGGATACGCATTTATATAAACCAGTTTGACATAATAAATGGAAATAAGATAATGGGAGAAATTTACTAGGATGAGAAATGAACCACAATCTACCACAGTTTATTGCGTATCCGTTCTACCCGTGTCTCCATGCAATTTACTAAATCGTAATAGGTCAGCAATAAGCTTCAGGCATAATATTGTAAGATTGTAAACTCTCTTCTATGATTGGCTCTTTCAGAAGGGGGAAATAGAGGCCTGGGATTGACTGAGATAATCCATGCATTCATTGGATTTTTAACCAATCATAAATCAGGTGGGAAATATTGAAATACTGGATTAGGATTGGTTGAAATATGATACACACATATTTGAGCAAGTCAGAAGCCATAAAAATAGTATATTAGTTGAGGGCTTGGTCAGAAAGCTGTTAGCTTTGTTAAGCTGAAGCAGATTTTTTTTTTACATTGACTTTTTTCTAGTGGCACGGGGCTGAAGATGAGGATCAAGAATCTTCATGCAACAAAGAGGAGGACTGATGTCTCCAAGCAACATGGATGTGACTGCTTTATCAAGGGCTGAAGAGTGAGGACAGGAACGTCACTGATCATAACTGGAGCGTCATCAATGGTGTGGAAGTATAATTTTCACCACTATAAACTTCCTTTTTTTTATTTCCTGTACTTTTCATTTTAAATGTATTATTACTTGTCAGTCTTTTTTATTTTTTGTCTCTTTATTTTCTTTTAAGTTTCTTTTTTATTTGTATTCAATTATTTTCCTATTGTTAGGTGCTTAACACCAGTCCAGATAATCTGAACAAACAAAAATGAAACTCAAAAAGTCACTTAATTGGATTTAAATCTCATTTAAATTTGAACCACGGCACTATTAAAAAATATATCCTTTAAAAACACTTCGAAATTTTGGACTTAAACGCAAAAAAGACATTCAAACTAAAAAGAAAAAATGGGGAATAAAAGGAAGCCTATGGCAATGGATAGCATAGAGGTTAAGTCCTATGATCTTGGTGGATTCTCCTGCCTGGAAGGCTCTCTAACAGAAGCCCTAAAGCTTACTAAATATCCTACTATAAATAGAAGGAAACAGGAAAATTGGATGTATGAGCATTTTTTAAATTCCTTTGATTGAAAAAGAATGGGAAAATAAGGTAGGTTAAAATCTAAGAATTTGTCTACACATATAGGGGCCTCATTCTATTCGGGACCGTAACTAGGCCGCAAGTCGACGATTCCTTGCGATTGGGTTATTGCCCAGCGTATCAATATGTCTACGCTGCTATTTAATAGGCCAGCGACGCAAGGACATCCCCTTTCCCGCTAATTGCAAACCATGCTATTGGCAGTAAGCACTTCTTGGAGCTTGGAGGTCATTTCTGACTTTTAAATCCAACCTCCATTTATTTTCAAAGTCCTATGGGTTTGCAGGTTGAAGCGTGTACGACTTTATGACGAAAATTGAACATGAAATCAAATATTTATTTTTGCCGATTTGATAGTTTTGGAAAGTTGTGCTATTAATTCTAAGACCGAAAATCATTTTCCCTTCTAATAAAAGTACAGGATGTCTTTTTTATTTGCTTAATTAGTGCTACGTTTTGTAAGTAAGATCGTTGCGGGACCTCTTTGGTGTAAGTAGGCTGTGGTTTGTGTTTAGCCATTTACGGTCTTGACGGAGGGTAAATCGTAGCAATTGAATAGTGAATGGAGATTTCTTGCGGCCGCAAAATATCAAAGACTTTGACGGAAGTAAGCTCTGATTGAGCAAATCGCCAGGGATCGCAGCTCGAGGCTCATAACCCGATCGGTGGCCGCAAACGTAAACCAATTAAATAGCTAAGTAGTTTGCGGTCTGCCTTTGCGGCCACGTTTGCCAAAAACTTAGCCATAGAATGAGACCCATAGTATCATGTTTGGAAGTGCTCTGCTGTCAGTTTTCAATACATAAATACATTTCTTGCAGAATGTTATATTCAGGAATGGTATTGCTTAGCCCTTCCTCATAACCTCTCACAAGCATATCTATTGTATCTATTATAACTAAACTTGCTAGAGTAACTTATTTTGCAAAAAGCCTAACAGCCATTTCACCACTGTGGTGGTTTCCTCAGGGGCAGTGTGTATACTTTTATTTTTTAATGTATTTTTTATTTTTATGCAGCTTTTTACTTTTAGGTTTTTCTTTATTTTATTATTGGACTTAATTAATATGGCGTAGTGTTAGGGACTGTGGGGTCCTTTTGCATCCCCATGGGGGAATAGAGTCCATAGGATATGGGTGCCAAGGGTAGTAGGGACCCCTATAATAGGGGCCGGGTTTAGGCAACAGAGACCCCACAGTAATAATATAGAATACCATGGGGGTCGGTGGTGATGCTGAATTTTTTTGTCTAATATGATAATACTAATTTGAAGTCTTCCCCACAGATTATTGTTCAACTTCTATCTTTTAAAAGCTTTTATATTATGTGATAAAATGTGTTTACATTGGTCATAAATAAAATATCTACACTAAATGTCTTCAAATACTAGTAAACTGAGCTGTACAAAAATACAGGTCAATTTTTATTGATAGACTCATAAAAAATACCCAATAAAAAGTTTAAAAAATATATGAAATTTGGGAATGTGCAACAATACAAAAAATCTACTTATTTTACTAAGATATACATATTTTAGGTCTCATGCTACTGGCCTTTCAGATTGTAACACGACCCACTTGCAGATCCTGCTTTCCCTTTTCTATATTTTAGATCATACATTATATATATATATATATATATATATATATATATATATATATATATATATATATATATATATATATATAGTATGTCAGCATGTGTCACGTACACAGGCAGAAATATCACTGCATATAGACATTTCTGTATATATACAAACATATTTATATGTGCTGCACTGTATATGCAGGCAACCTGCTCCCTCCTGAAAATGTGCTGCCCTAGGCCTAGGCGTTGTGGGCCTAGGCAGAAACACCCCCCTGCATTAGCAGTACGTCATTTCATACCATGCAATCACATTGTCCCTGAATAAGTATGACAGTTTGAACCCAAAACACTGTGATGATGGAATTTCTAACAGCCTTGATATAACTCGACCTGCCACTAAATATTTTAGCTGTGAAATGGTTAAATAAAAATAAGATCCCATATATAGTCATATCCAGCAGTTTTCTAGCAAGTGTTAAGTGGCACCTGGCATGATGTCATTTTCTTTCTACAGTTATGTGATCACTATTACAATGATCACATGACCCCAGAGTTCTCGTACATCAGCACAAATGGAACTAGAAGTGCTCAATTTCCATTGCGATCCATTTGCGATCCGCAGGAGACCAGCATTGAATCAGAAGGCCTAAAACCACAGAGTGTCCAGAGAATATCACAAGGGATAGCATTTATGATGCACTGTGAAAGGCACAGAGTCAGTCATGTTATTCATGTTGACTGTGCAGGAGGGGGCTGTTTATCAAAAACAGCAACAGCACTGTGTAGCACAGCATAAATCCCATCAAACAGAACAAATGCATAACATACAACGCTATTTATTTCTTTGTAAATCCTAACTCAAGCAGTCTGCACCAGCAATGCCATGGTCTTGCAGCCAAGAAACTGCAATAATGAGCATTAATTACATAATTATTTGCAGTACATTCTGCTATACTGCAATGGAACTTAAATAATACAAAATAGGTAGGTATACATCTGCCATACTAATAAAGAAATGCAAACAAGTAAAATCATGCTAATGAGCTAACAGCATTTACCTGCCAGCTGTTAGTTAGAAATGTAATTTTTTTAAATTAATCGGACACATTCAGCCAGAAATAAAGCAAACTGATATCTCAAGCTTTAGCCAATTAGTATGTTAACACATTTTAAAAGAAAATGTTTATCAGTTTATGTTTGATTCCAGGTGTGGTCACATTTCCACTCTGACTACCTGGCAGGTAGGTCATGTGATGGATCTGCCAAACATAAGCAAGCAGGTAGAGGTGGTTAACCTGGGTAAAGTAAGTATATGAGAGTGTCAATAAAATCACCAAGGAGAAGAATCAATCTAAATCATGAAAAAAAAGGGGAATAAGATGAATTATTATAACCGAATATTTATAAAGCACTAAGATTATAAACAGCACTACATAGCTGGAAGTAGCTAACATTACATTTAGAGGTCAGCCAACCAGTATGGTAGGCTGTGAGAGCCCTGCTATATAGCAAGCTCAAATGCTAACGTGATATTAGAAAATCAGAGTAGACTGGACGCTAAATTAACTTTCAAATTTGCTGCCCTTTTATAATAGTGCTCTCCTTATACACGCAAAGTAAAGTAACATATATTTCTAGAAAAGAATTTCAGTTGCAATATTTTCTGAATATATATTTCTGTATGCCTATGGTCCTCATTTCACTGCCCTTGTTCTACCATGTTCCCCAACTGGATGCTTGAAATTATGTCACAGAATAAGGGACATGGTTTAACATTTAAATGACTGGCAAATGAGTATTACTTTATAATTTTCATTACTCCTATGTAGTAACATTAATTGCAGATAGTAAATATTTATTTAATTACAACACTGTATATTCTAGACTAACTATTGAATGAATATTCAGTTTTTGTGGTCATAAACTGTACAATTGACATATTGTGTATTTAAAGGCACACTGGTTAAGAGTAAACTTTGCAAAACATGGAAGTACATAGTGTAGGTTTGCATTAAGTTACTGAATTCCAGATTATTTTGTATATTTTATGAACAGAAAACATGTTTTTATTAATTATTGACTCAGTAACTATGGATTGGTATTGCTTTCTACAACATGTACTCTATTTAAAAAAAATATAGACTCTTATAAATGGATCATATTGGGCTAATATAATCCTTGGTCTATTTAATGAACAATGGTACTTTGATCTTACAATATCGTTTTATATACATTTGACAATGTAATAAATCAGAACAAAGTATTGTCTAGTGTCCTTTTTCAATGGTTAACATGTCTTGTATCACTTTTCTCACAAATATCATACAATAGTGTGGGGTACAAGAGCTTGTGTTTGAGAGAATGTGTGTCTGGTTATCTGAACGTATATGAGTGTATGAAGTTATGGTTATATGAATGTATCCTCTATGTGAGAACAGGGAATAGAATTCTGGCTTAAGGTGATGGCATAGTTCTATGTTATTTAATTTGATCTACTGGCATAATTCTATAGTAGCCACAGAAGAATATATTTAGTATAATAATGTGTATATGTATACTGTATAATAGTGCACATTTCATAAAAATGACATTGCAAGTCTGAAGGCACCATCTGGAAGACTTTCTAAAAATGATTCACAATCTTGAGACTAATATTTTTCAGCAACATATAAAACTTTTTTCAACAATATAGCTTAGAATGACATGATATGACAAGCATAACTTTGCAAAATTAGTGACATATTTAATGCTTTTCCCCAGCCACCAGCACTAAGGAATATTGCTAAAAGCCTATTTTAACAAATCTGCTGGATAGTGCCTCCTTTATTTTGTAGAAATAATAAGAGTGAAACTTTCTCTGGGAACGAGGGCTCACAGCATATTCAATAAGCGCCTGAATCGCTTCTACGGCAGGATAGCCTCAACACAGCTTTAGTGAAATTAATCATGCCTTGTTTATACACAATTTTGATTCACCTTGTGTGCAAAATTGCATTTCTAGAGTTTATTAGGCACAAGACCACTTACATATAATAAGTCTGTGCTTCATCATTTGTATCAGACTCACTTTGCTAAGAACTACTAGTTTAATAGACTGATGATCTAGCTTTCTTATACAAGACTGTCCCCTCAGGTTAGCTGAGAAAAGATACCTGAGCTGCCTGAAAGCTACAGCCTATGATCACCACTAAAAGTAAAAGTGAAATAAACGGCTCTATTTTAAATACACAAGGAATTATTCTAGATACTCCAACCTGGGTGTCATTTCTAGCTGAAAGAGGAATAAATCCCCAATGCCAGTTACTACTGTATTACAATATGTCTTTAAATTATGAAAATATTTCTCGGTTAATTAAAATAAAAATGTTTATGTTTGCATTTTTTTTTTTTTGCTTTGACTCTTTCTTTTTGCAGATTCCCAGAGTTTTGTGGTAGCCCAGCATGGAGCTGCCTCGGGATGGTAGCGGCTTTTCTGTAGGTCATATCACACTGCAATATGTTCTCCATGGCTACCTCCCAGAACCTCCAAATGAAAAGAAGCATTGGGAGGGAGTGTTTTCAAGGCAAGCTCTTTGCCTGGGCCTGTCCTCACCCTGAATAAATCACATTGGGCCTACTTTATTTCGGCAAAAGGCTCTTGGTCAAACCATCGCATAAATCAGTTGCATCATGCCTGAAAAAGCTCCCTAATCCCTTTACGTATAACCTATTGAATAGTATATTTTCCATCAAATGCACTAAACTGTACATAATTAGAGTTCATAATAGGATTTACAAAAAACATAATCACTTGGCACTATTAGATGAAAAAAACTACTTAAAAATAACACATATTTAAATATATGTACATTTGTGTAAATTGTATTTTTATTATTTATACATCACAAATACTTATAGAATGGATTTCTTTAAAATATGATTTTTTTCCAATTACATGTATCTATTCAGTGACATTTTCTAGGCTCCTACCTCAACACAAAACTTGCACGTCTATATATTTAACATCACTCTCCAGGCATGAGAAATCGTACAAAACCCATGAAATAACAAAACATAAGCAAGGATATGCTGAAATAGCTTTAATTTTAAAGTTACTGGTAAAATTTGCTATAGTTATTTGGGATAACATAGCAGAGGGAATTTTGATCAACGTGGTACATTTTATAACATGTGTACAAATAGACATTTAAATGAAATAATCACACATATACTGGAAACATTTTTTGACATTTTTTAAGGGCAGCAGTATTTTATGACTGTGTTTTTGATACAGTAACTAAAAAATATAAAGGAGATATAGTCATATGACACTGCAGTAGGCAACATATTACAAGCCAGGTTGGCACTTTAGAGTTTAAATGTGTCTACGGTCTAGTTAAAATATGAATCATTTTATTCCAGAATAACTTTACAGCAATCAGGAAAAATATGTATTTAAATAAGCAGCCAGTTCTAGGCCTGCCATGAATAATATGAGCAACGTCAAAGCAATCAGGCTGGAAAAGCAGAAATCACAGCGGTATACACAGCACTGCGTTGTGTAGTATAAACACCACCATTAAATGAAGCATTTATTATCCGTGCCACACTTTTATATGGCAGGGTGTTATAGGGATACTTGGATGTTTTCGTATAATGGTGCCACAATAACTCATGTTAGTACATTCTGTATTACATAAACATATTCATAAAAAGTAAGTAAAAAAACCCTGAATCACCAAAGGGATTAAGAAATGAAAGTGGGTCAGTGTGACTTGGCAGCCAGACATCCAGTAATCCCATCTGCATCACATTTTCAGTCAACTGAAAAAAAAATAGAGAAGAAAAAAAAGAGCTTGGCTCCGAATTTCATCACCATATTACAAAATGTTATCAAACATCTCCTGCAAGCACTGACACCATAACCCAGTGAAGTAATAATAGATCTCGGAATTTGTTGGTATGTGGCTTCCTAAAGCCAGCATTACTCAAATAAGCAATGTATTATCTGTGGAACGACAGGAGTATTTGCAAACAAGCGTGAAAATTATTCAAGAATCACTATAAGGTCCTGCATATCTACTCTTGTCATTAGGTGCCCTGAGGACCGCACAAATATGCACATAATTTCAACGGGTCCCTTTGCAAGAGGAAAGTGTTTTGTCATTATCACAGTACTGTTCTGGTTAAGATTCTTATCCTTGACTCTGTTATTTTCTTTTCCTATGGTACTCATATATTCATTTGATCCTTGAAAAAGTATTCAAAGCACACCAACCTGCATTCACAATAAGAAAAAAAGAGCTATTATTAATGAAAAGTAAAGAAAATATTGTTAGCATACCACTGTAACATCTACAATATAACAAGACCCTATTACAAAAAAAGTATCTAATAACAAGCCCAAGGCTAATACTTTCATCTGGCCGTCTACAGAAAGGAAAAGATAAATCTCTAAACAATTCTCTTTGTGTCTGTACAAGGGGAAAAAAGTGAAAAGTATCTCTTTTTTTAAAGATTAAAAATGATGTTTATCAAATGTCTTTGAATGCCTTAACATGTCAAGGCATGCAATGTAGGCCAGCTGATTTACACTTCTTAACTACATTACATTAACGTCCTCTGTGTAGTCACTTAGTAGCCTTTACAATTGAGTGGAAACCCATTAGCAGCTTTAACTTGTTTTTTGTTTACCTTACCTGACATCTATTTTGAGGACAATTTGCACATATACTTCTACTAGTTTAAATGTCAGGGGCTGTCTAGAAGGGAAGTTTACAAAACTCAGAACAATGGCAATTTCCAACAAAGTATTGTGATTGCTGCGTAACACAAGAACCCTTCTAGTTAATTACTATAAATAATACTATACTAAACTATTACTGTAGTATGATATATACAGGTGGTCCCCGGGTTACAGACAACACGACTTACAGACGACCCGTACTTAAGAACAAGCTCCCAAGGATTTCTGTATTAGTTTGTTTTTATGTTCTGTGGGTTTGAATTAAAATGGAGAGCACAATAGTTTCTGTAATTTATTATTACAGTCTAAGGGTATTACCGTATTTTTCGCCCTATAAGACGCACCGGCAGATAAGACGCACCTAGTTTTTAGAGGAGGAAAACAAGAAAAAAAAAAATCTGAATCAAACACAAATACACTTTACACACAGATACACACCTACATTACACACAAATATATATATATATATATATATATATATATAGATACACATACATACATATACATACACACATAAATATACATACACATACATACATATATACACACACATACACACACATACATACACACACACACACACACACATACATATCCATATACTGCAGCATTTGGGAGCCATTGACCCTCCCTGACCCTCCTGATCCTCCCTGACCCTCCTGATCCTCCCTGACCCTCCTGATCCTCCCTGACCCCCCTGATCCTCACCTTTATAGAGACACATACATACATATACATACACACATAAATATACACACACATACATACATATATACACACACATACACACACACATACACACACACACACATACATACACACATACATACACACACACATCCATATACTGCAGCATTTGGGAGCCCTTGACCCTCCCTGACCCTCCTGATCCTCCCTGACCCCCCTGATCCCCCTGATCCTCACCTTCCTTCTGATCTCTGCCATCTTGATCTCACCCCAGCGCTTCCTACCAGCACTCCACGTGTACTGCAGCGTTGCGTGTGTGACGTCACTAGGACGCACCGGCCGACGCGATGCTGGTAGGAAGCGCTGGGGTGAGATCAAGAGGACAGAGGCAGTCTGAAAAGGTATATTCGCCGTATAAGACGCACCAACTTTCCTCCCCCAGTTTTGGGGAAGAAAAAGTGCGTCTTATACGGCGAAAAATACGGTATTATATTTAATATTACAGTATTACATTGTATTATTATTACCATATATAACCCTTTATAGTATTGTTGTTATTATTTTTTTATTATTCATCATGGATACATGCATACAAATCCGGTTTAAAGACGTTGGCTGTAACCCGGGTACCGCCTGTACTACAGTTAACATTTTAAAATATAACACATTAATTCTGATAACAGAAATTGTTTTTGGAACAAGCATAGCTAATGCTACCTCTCAAGCTATACTATTTCTATGAACCATAATAGAAATTGTAATATTAACTGAAATTAAGTGTACACTCAAATTCCTTAGAAACGAATGAGCTGTTTTATATTCTGATGTACTTATGACAAATCAATTTTAAAATATAATGCAATATTATGTATTGACTAGCGACTTGCCCGTCAAAAATGACGGCAATAAAAACTGAAGCCTGGCAATGCTGTTTGCCACACAATGTAAGCCTCTCCCCCTCTACTTTACTGGCCTTGTGATGAGCGCCTTTGGCGCTCATCACAGGCCTTGCAATGAGCCCCTTTGGAGCTCATTGCGAGTCTCTCCCTCTGTCTACTTCCTCCCTCGTGTCTTATTTCCCCCCTCCTCTCTCTCCCTTGTGTCTCCTTCCACCTCGTCTACCTCCTTTGTATCTCCTGCCCCCCCTGTGTTTTTACCTCCCTCTCCCTCCCGTGTCTCTAAACCCCTCCCCTGTGTCTCTTTCCCCCTTCTCCCTCCTATGCATCTCTTCCCCCCCCCTGTGTCTCACCCAACCCTCCCCTGTGTCTGTTCCCCCCTGGCCTGTGTCTCTTTCCCCCTCCCCCTGTGTCTGTTCCGGCCTTCCTCGTGTCTCCATTTCCCTCCCTTGTGTATCTTCCCCCCTGCACTCTCTCCCCTGTGTCTCTTCCCCCTCCTCTCACTTCCCTGTGTCTCTTCCCCCTCCTCTTTCTGTGCCTCTTCCTCCCTGTCTCTTCCCCCTCACCCTCTGTGTCTCTCCCCACTCTGTGTCTTCCACCCTCTCCCTCTGTGCCTCTTCCCCCGCCTCTCTCTGTGTGTCTCGCCACTGTGTCTCTTCACCCCTTCCTCTGTTCCCCCCCTGTGCCTCTTTCCCCCTCTCTCTGTACCTCTTCCCCCCCTTCCCTGTGTGTCTCTTCCTCCCTCACCCTCTGTATCTCTCCCCCCTGTGTCTCTTCCCCCCTCTCCCTCTGTGCCTGTTCCCCCCTGGCCTGTGTCTCTTTCCCCCTTCCCCCTGTGTCTGTTCCCCTCTCCCCCCCCCATTTCCCTCCCATGTGTATCTTCCCCCTGTTCTCCCTCCCGTGTGTCTTTTCCCCCTCCTCTACCTCCCCTGTGTCTCTTTCCCACCTATCCCTCTGTGTCTCTCCCCCCTCCCTCTGTGTCTCTTCCCCACTCTCCCTCTGTGCCTCTTCCCCACTCTCCCTCTGTGCCGTGCCTCTCCCCCCCCTCTTCCCCACTCTACCTCTTCCCCACTCTCCCTCTGTGCCTCTCCCCTCCCCCTCTTCCCCACTCTTTCATCTGCTCTCGGGCCGCGCTGCGCGCAAGCGCGGCTTGTGCCGCGATCTGCGCATGTGCGTCTCCTGCCGCGCTCTGCGCAAGCGCGGCTCGCGCCGCGCTCTGCGCAATGCGCAGCAGTTTATAATTGTCTAACTGCGAATCGTCTGAAGTGTGACGACGAATCGCAGTTAGACAATTATAATATGTGATAAGTTATACTTGTGCTCAAGCATAAATATTATACACATTACATTTTACCTAATCTTGAAAAGGCATCTAGAATATAGCATGTGCGCATGCGTGATCTGGAAGCATGAGCATATTGGGAGAGCCTCACATTGATATCACAGCGGGAGAGCAACATGCGCATACAGCCCTAAGCTCATCTAGAGGGGAGCTCAGCCACACAGCTTGATCGTTCTCACAGTGTTCCCTGCATGAAAATAAAATCAGGAATACTGAGTGACATCTGCACGGCATGGGGATATATGTCATCGTACTCAGACACATCACATGGCCGTGTCTGTGCCATGTGATAACTAAGGCTGTACCAAAAAAACTGTGTCTTAATACTGCTTTAGTGATAAAGTAGGATTTAAAAACACATGCATGCACAATTCACTCTACTGTACATACTTATATAGATATTAATATTATCCATGTATTGTGCTTAACAAGTAGCGCTTCAGAAAAAGAGTAATAATAAAAATGTAATTAGTGGCCTAGCTCGAAAATGAAATCAACAAGCAGTTATATTTCCCTTGGTCCACTGAACCCTCTACAAAGGCACAAATCAATATGGGGTAGTCATCTCGGGTATCAAGTTCTAAATTGAGGTGATTCTTCTCCAATAAACACATTAAGCAAAAAGAAACATATGATTGGATCTTGTCGAACACCCAATGTTTAAACATCAGGCCATAATCATGCACAGCTTGCATCTAAGAACTGTGAGACCCCACATTGTTTTACCATGAATAATCACCATCATTCAGTTATAGGCTCCATCACCAGATGGGCGAGCCTGCCCTCATTTTTTCTGATCTAGGTTTTCCGGCAGTTGCCACCCTATCCCAAAAGGAGTCTGTCTATTGGCCTACTTGGCAGATCTTTACCCACACACTCAACAACTAAGAAGAGGTGAAGAGAAGCATATCTGATTACGTTTTAAATAGTTTAAATATATGTTTTAAAAGCTGTATGAATTTAATTGCTAATCTGTTATTACATAAATAAAGGCGATGTATCGGCACTACAGTGTTCCTTTAATGATTGTGGCTCCTTTGTGCCTGATACATTCAGTAGTTAAATAGAAATGCAGTGTGTAGGTGCAATAGTCATGGCCAAGTTTTCTAATATCATAAAAAATGAATACAAAGGTAAAAGTTTAAACAAATATATAATTTGACCTGTTTTTAATATTAGAACAAGGTTTTCATATATATGTCCTCTCTTTGTTGGGTTTGAAAGCAATATATAATGTAGTATATAATGTTGATTCCTGTGCATTAGAGCTGAATTTTATTACACACAGCTCTATGTTATTGCATATGTAATTATAGTTACACAGTTACATAGTAATTGAGGTTGAAAAAAGATTTTCAGCCCATCAAGTTCAACCTTTTAAGATCTCCTCTGATCTGCAATATGCGGATAAGTTGTTAATTGATCCAGAGGAAAGCAAACAGAAAAATAACACAAGTAAAACTTAGCCAATCGTTTCAAAAGGGATAAAAAAAGAAGAAATTCCTTCATGACCCCAGATACTGGCGATCAGATTCCTCCCTGGATCAATACTCTGTGTAATTAACCATTATAACTCTTAATGCCCATTTTAATTAAAATTATATCCAGTCCCCTTTTAAAGTTATCTATCAAATCCACTGTCATCACCTCCTTTGGTAGAGAATTCCACAGATTAACCACCCTTACTGTGAAGAACCCTTTTCTTTCTTTAAGGTGGAATCATTTTACTTCTAACTTCAAAGGATGTCCTCTTGTCAGGTGAAAACCTCTTGGCACAAAAAGCTCCCTTTACAAAGCTTTATACCGACCCTGGATGTATTTATATAATGTAATCATAGTTCCTCTTAGACAAAAAAATTTCTAGGAAAAAAAGTTTGTTTTGGTTAGTCTTTCTTCATAACTTAGCCCCTCCATTCCACTTGTTAGTTTTGTAGCCCTTCTCTGTACCTGTTCCAGCTCTAAAATGTCCTTTTCATGAAGTGGTGCCCAAAATTGTACTCCATATTCCAAATAAGGGCGTACTAGGGATTTGTATTGTGGCAGAGTTATATTTGATTCCCTTGCTTCTACACCCTTCTTAATACATGCTAATATTGTATTTGCCTTTGCAGCTGCTGCTTGGCATTGAACACTGTTACCTATGTGGTTGTCCACAAGTACTCCCAAATCCTTTTCAATATCTGATACCCCTATATTTGCTCCATTAAGATTATAAATTGCATGGCTATTTTTCTGTCCCAGATGCATAACTTTACATTTATAATTATATTAAATTTCATCTGCCATTTAGATGCCCATTCCTCTAATTTATGTAAATCCCCTTGGAGAGAAAGTACATCATTATCTGTTTTAATTACCTTACACAACTTCGTATCAACAGCAGAAATGGAGATACTACTTTCCAGTCCCACCTCTACGTGATTAATAAATATGTTAGAAAGGAGAAGACCTAATACTGAGCACTGAGGAACCCCACTTACCACATTAGTCCAATCTGAGTATGCTCCATTTACCACAACCCTTTGCTTCCTGCCCGCTCTCAATTCATGAGCAGATATTTACTGCAATTCCTGTATCCCTTATTTTGCACAATAGTCTTCCATGTGACACTGTGTCAAAAGCCTTTGCAAAATCCAAAAAGACTACAACTGAAATGCCTTGATCCAGGTTCCTACTAAGCTCCTAATTAGATTTGTTTGACATGACCTATCCCTCATAAATCCATGTTGACTCCTACTTATAACTCTGTTCAAATAGATATATTTTTGTATATTCTACCTTATTAACCCTTCTAAAAGCTTTCCCACTACAGTAGTGAGGCTCACTGGTCTATAATTCCCCAGATTTGCTCTTGCTCCCTTCTTAAATATAGGTATCACCTCTGCTTTTCACCAGTCATCTGGTAGAGACCCTGTGTTGAGTGAATCTTGAAAATTTTAATATAATGGTTTGGCTATTACAGAACCCAGTTCCCTAATTCCCCTTTGGATGTATTCCATCAGGACCTGGGGCTTTATTAACATTTATTTCTTTCAACCTCTTCTGGATTTCTTCCTGCCACCAATTATTTGGTGAAGGTAGTGTAGCCCCATTATGTTGCGGTGTCCCCACAATTGGTACCTCCCTTGTTAATACAAAAGAAAATAATATCCCCTAGCATAAAAGCTCCCTCAGCATTAAGGTTCAATCCATCCCTGCTATAGAGATTATACCCAAGTGAGAAGTCAGCCCAGTGCTCTAAAAACCCAAATCCCTGCTTAGTGTACCACATCTTTAGCCATGCATTAACTTCCCTAAGCTCCTTCTGTTTCCATGGACTAGCACGTGGCACAGGTAGTATCTCAGAAAATACTACCTTGGAGGTCCTTGCTCTAAGCTTATTTCCTAGTTCTCTAAAATCATTCTTTAGGACACTCCATCTCCCACTAACTTTGTCATTGGTACCAATATGTACCAAGGCCGCCAGTTCATTTCCAGACCCTCCCAATAGATTATCTACCTGAACCACGACATGCTGAACCCAAGCACCCGGGAGACAGCAAACTGTTCACTTACTGGGATGTGGGTGACAAATAACCCTGTCTACCTTCCTAATAATAAGAGTCTCCTATCACCAAAACCTGTCTGTTGCTCTGCCTTATCTGTCCTCCCACTCTTCCAGTAGAACTGTTCTCCCGGCTGTTAGAGGGAACAGCTCTATCTGGCATTGCCATTCCTGACTGGACATCCCCAACAGTTTCACTCAATCTGGCAAATCTGTTGGTGCTTGCCAACTCATAACTGGTCTGCCTCCTCCTGTTCCCCCTGATTCCCCTTCTAACTGTAACCCAGCTACCTCCCTGGACATCCTCACTAGCCTCATCTCCACCCTCCATGCTAGGCCCAGCTAAACTGTGTTTAGTGAGCACCAACTCCCTTTGCAGGGGAATATCACTAAGTGCTGCAATTCTCCTCTCCAGTTCTCCAATATGAGCTTCCAGAGAGGCCACATGCTCACACCTCTCACAGAGGTATGGACCCTGGATTATCTGTTCCAGTAGTGCATACACTACAGGATGTACACTGACAGGATGTACACTGAATGAGGTTGCCACTAGACTGACTCATAATTACTTTCTACAAAATTTAAGTGTGAAAAATAAACAATAATAAAAAATAATTTGTGTAAAGCTTTATAAAAAAAAAGAAAAAGCACAACTTTTTTCTTCCCTTTTCTCCACTATAAGTTTGCTTTCTTTGAACTCCCTCCTTTTATTTAAACTCCTACATTTATACTAGAACTGCACTTGACACTAGAAGTGTTGGCAAGCTCACAAGTTCGCTCCTTCCCCTGTTTATATTAGCTTCTGCTTACTCACCTGGACAAAATTAGTGCACACAGCTAATAATCACACTTTACTTGCTAGAAGTAAATCCCAGTTTCAAAAACCCCTGACAAGTCACAAACTTATATGCAATTATGTTTGAACTACCTCATATTTAAACCAATATTGCTGAGGTCTGCTCTCTGCAGCTCGTGAATACACAGATTCTCCTGTACTTGCTGTGCTGTGTCTCATACTAAAAAATCAATGACCATCACTCAGAAAGATGTTGCAACATGCTGTGGAGATGTGGTTCCTCATATGCTAGAACACCACACTGCACATCCAGCCCTACAGAGTCTGTATCCGCATGTTCTGCAGTGGGCACACCCATACAGGAATTATTTATTTGATATTTATTCACTTTAAATATATGTTTTAACCGATTCTCATTGTAACCTGGTATCTCCAATTAATGAGACACACAGGTATAATATATAACTAATCATATCCAGGAAACTTACATCTCCATTTAACTGATGGACAGCATTCACATTGGATGAGTGTCATCTATATGTGTGGTGTACATTTTTAAGTATTTTACGGGATGATAGTGTTTATGAAATGTATTCAACATGGTCCCTGGCTGCATGTTGTCCGGGAGTCTGACCACCATTGCTGGGGTGATCCAATCCCTCAGCATCCTCTCCCACTCCTTGAAATGGACAGTAGATGTAGGGCCACCACCTGTTGCTCTTGCACTTGCCCTCTCTTAGGATGTCTTTCTCCTCACCTTGTACTTGCACAGTGCTTCACAGACCTCACATCTATCACATGCACCCCCAGGGCACTGACCTCCCTGGCTACATCTTTCTACATCTTGGATCTCTGGCCAGACCTCAAATCCCTGCCCCCATGGAGAATACTGGCACGGACACGGATGGTACTAAGGAGGACTATGAATTCCTCATGGGTGTAATTAGGGGTCCTGTGTTTGGGAATAATCTCCTGTCCTCACTGGTCCGTCCCTGAGGCCTGCTTCACCCCAGCCCTCACCCCACCAATGGGAACAGGCTCCTTCCCCTCTGCCCCTTCTGTCCATGCTCTCTGGGAGCATTCTACATCTGGGGTACCTCTACTCTCCCTGAAACACTCACCAACTCTCTCCACTCACTTTAACAATCCAGCAACTGCTAGAACTCCTAGACCTATATGTTCACTTGCAAAAGCTACAGCTTTTCAGCGGGAAACACATTCTTTTATGCTTTTCCTGTCAGTTAACGTGGCATTCATGTCTCCTATTGGTTTCTGAGGCTATTGCACAGCTTGAAATTCAGCAAACTATGCAGATTGGCTATTTTACCAACACTTTGCGCAACCCAGACCCTACACATATTAGGCAAGGTCTTTTTTTGTAATAGACAGTACATGGGTTTACATCTAACGAGGATGCTGCACAGAACACGACTAGTTGAGATTGAAATAGATATGTACCTACAGTTACGGGAGAACTTTTTTGGTAGTGGAATGGGGCCCAAAGTGTCATAATCTACAAAATATACACTAAAACACACAAACTTCACATGTGTACTTCTATCAGTAGCAGTTTCATAATCTTCAATGCAAACTTACCAATCAATGATCAGCTGGGTGGAGAAAAGGATCAGTTTTCTACATATATCCAAAGTTTTTCTGAATTCCCTTATTTAGTTAAATGCCACCACTTTTCCATTCCTCACATACAATCAATAACAAAATGTTGTAATTTTCACCCCCCAAACATCTCCAAAATACATCACTATCTTACACAAGACACAAATAAAATTCTAATACATTCCACAAAATCTTGCCTTGACTACTGCAACCCACCCTTTTGCTTGGCTCCCTATCAGTCATCTTTCTCCACTCCAATCTATAATGAGCGTCATGTAGCTGCAGCAGCTCTCTGTCAGTCCCTCCAATGGTTTTGCATAGCCTCCAGAATAACATGTAAAATTATGGCCCTCACATATAAAGCTTTCAACAAGAACTCACCCCCTGATCCATTTTATCTTATCCCCAAATACTCCCCCAACTGCTCTCTTTGCTCTGCTAATGAACTTATTCTCTCTTCCTCTCTCATCACCTCCTCTCACCCTAGCTTTCAAGACTTTTCTTGTGCTGCCACTACTACACCAGACTATCTTCCTGCCTCAAAACCTACAAAAACTCACTAAAAACTCATCTGAATAAAAAAGCTTATCACCTTCAGCCTTAATATGCACAATTGCATACTCTACAACATTATATACTTCACCCACGATCTATAGTGCAACACACAACCACCTCCACTTGCTTGAGCCAACTGCTCGCCCTCCTGTATCACACTCAAACCCTTTTTTATTGGAAGTTTGTATTTTGACATCCTTTTTGCTCACTCCCAATGTCAGATGTGGTTGGTGTGTTTTGTAGGCAGGTACGCATACAAATGAATCCAGTGTGTTCCATTGCAGGGACTAATAAGAAGTGGAGTTACTTCTGTCCCTTTCTTAATCTAGTTTTAACTCAGTTTCATAAATACACCCAATGATTTCCTCCCATGCATAATGGGAAGTGAATATATGATGCTAGCAAGAAATCTTACAAATATCAGGGAAAAATTGAGGGGGTCCAGGAAATACTATTTGAAGGTCACTTATGTTTTATAAAAAAAAAAACTGAACATGTCCCTAGATTCACCAAGATACGACAGTGAGTGCATCTGTTGTGCAGTATGCACATACTAAGTGTATAGCTCTTTAAAATGAAGAAAGTGTGCTCAAGATCCTGCAATCTTTGAGAATAACGATAACAGTAATGCTGTTTCATTTTTTTTAAGTTTTGATGTGCTACAACACAAGTTTGGCTAATTTGCATTATGCAAGAACCAAAAGTGAGGATATTCAAGCTTTTGGCTAAGATGCAACTAGCATCAATAATCATATATTAGAGTCAATTCACTTTTAAAGAGTAGCTTTCAGTGGCAAATTAAATTTCAACAATTTTAATTTGGTGACAGAATACATTTATAAATAAATTCACTGATAAACATATTTTAACATTTGAGATTTAAAATGTATAGTTTCAGCAAAATAAAACAAGCACAACTCGTCATTAAAGGGACATAGAGCACAATTGAGTTTCTTTCAAGAATTTAAAGGGCACATTTTTAATATACCCTATGTTTTTTTCTTGTGAAAAATGTTAAGTAAAACCTGTTTAAACTTTTATTGAAACTAACAGGACACGCAGAAAGCATATTTAAGACTGTAGATCTCATTGACTGCCAGAGGGTACAAGAGCAGTTAAACTTCTGAAAAAGTTTTTTATGCTGAGACCTATATTTGACAAAGAAAACTGTAAAAAAAAAAACACTGTCATTATCAAATACCCTCCTCTTTCAGGTTCCCTAAAGAAAAAAATATTTCCATGTCCTTTTAACACTCAGCACTAAGGAGACACTGAATGTCAAATGTTGTCAATAATGCTCAAAATGTGTACAGTACATGACCTAACGATCTGCGGCACAAAATATTCCAAGTTTTCAACTGGAGCAACAGTTTAAATTACTTTTAAGCATTCTCTACTTTACAAAATAATCTCTTTTAAATGCAGTATAGGAAATTGTAGGAAAGTCATTAACTGAATAAATTAAATGTTTTGAAAAAAAGTGTGGATGTCTCAATAATGTGTGTTAGGGAATTTATGGTATCATAAGAAGTGCATGCCTCTGTGACCCTAGAGCAGTACTGATACCTGGTAGAACAACTAAGAGAAAGAACCAGTGATTGGTAAAGTTAAATGCTCAGGTGTTACTAGGGAGTTGTCGGAGGGTCCATTTCCTACCTTTCATAAGCTCTTCCAGCCCCCTCTTCCTTGCACACCTCAGTTTATTTTTGAGTCTGTGCTTTTAGGTTGTTCCTCAGAGATTCCTTGTCTTTTTGTCTCTCACCAAGCTACACATAGCAGATTTGGGGGCTCATCAAGCCCTATATTGCAGTTTTCAGCTCTCTACATTGTAGTTTTTGGCTCTAACCAATCCCTACGTTGTTGCAGCCCAGCGGCTTCATGGCCATGGTGCACATCGGCATCCAAGCCCATCCCCCCTGCTTGGAATGCCCTGCCTCCAATGCCCACTGTCTTTTCCTCTCTCATCAAGCTCTACATTGTAGATTTTGTCCTTCATTAAGCCCTATGAATGCTCTGGTACCTCTTTCATATGTCATTAGGACCAGAGACATTTCTGCCCTGATTTCACACAGCCTAGTCATTATCACCTCCGTCTCCCACATCATAGACGCTACCCTGCCTTGAAAACCAAGTAGCATTCATATGTCATTACCATCATAGACGCTCTAAGGTCTCATTCATAAATCACTCATTGCCGCTACACCCTCTTGAAAACCACGTCTTATTCATACGTCATTATAATCACAGACACTCCTCGGCCCTCATTTTCCATGATCTGGACACTACCCCATCTCGTTTAAGACCAGGGTTATTGTGCTTCCTTGCCCACGTGCAAGGTAATGCCATTTTCCTACAATCCATATCTGGCCTTCTAAGCAGAGTCCTTGCTCACGTCCAGGGTAATGCCTTTTTCCCTACCATGACTATCTGGCCCTCTAAGCAGGCTAGATTCACATAACTTTGGCCACAATGTCAGATACCCCTCTCACACAACCATAGCATTACCAATATAATGTATCAATATCTTTTCATTTATTTTCAGTAAGAGCACACAATTGTAAATAGTGTTTTATTTATACATTTATTTATCTGATAGGTTTACTTCAATGTCTACCTTGCTATAATAATGAAAAACATTGCTGATTATGTAATTCTAATGTATTAATCTAATTATATAATATATATATTATTAATCTTCACTGTGGCTTCTGGCAATTTAGCTCACAGGAACTGAGCAGTTTGCTCATATAAAAGTCAGTCCAAATCTTTTGCAAGTAAATGTAAGCCCTACACAAGGGATATTTTATACATATAACAGTAAATAAAAATACTTAAAGGAATATTATATTGCATTTACAAGAAAAGCTCATATATTTTTCTGCTTTGAAAAGGCTATTAAAATATTGTTCAGTTTAAAATAAGTAAAAGTTTAAACTTTTAAACTGCCTATTCCATCTCAAGCAGAGATGCATATCTCCTCCTACCTGTGTCTATCAGACTAGTGGACAACTCTGCCTGTGCGCTGGACTACGTTTGAACTTGGAAGCAGATGGTGCTGATGTCACTGACCCTGCTCTATGATATCATAAGCTCCTCCCTACTGCCTACACAGAGGTAACAGCTGTATTGTAATGTATCAGGTACCCATCTAGATTGTGTACTAATATTATAACACAATGGATCTGCACAAGTATTATAGCACAATGGATGTGGGCAAGTATTATAACACAGAATTCAAATTATCACAGGAATAGATATTATACAGTGAAAAGGAACAACTTATCTAACGTTTATTTAATTTTTTCAGGATAAATATAACTAGACAGGAAAACAACACAAGCCCAGGTAAGGTTTGTTGTTTTGAAACACATATAAACTAGTTATTGGCTCTCTAACCCATTTAAATTTAAACTTAATTCAATATCATCTGAAAATACAGCAGACATGACAGTCAAAGTAATGTAGAATATAACTCAGCTGATCAAAAAATCTTCAACAATAATAAAGAGAATTAATTCAAATTAACAAGAGGTAGCCCAGCAGTCAGACGCAGAAATAAAGACAATGCAACAACTCAATTATTACGCAACTATTACCAGACAAGTGATAAATGATTATCATCTCACCCAATTAAGCAAACGTAAGAAAATTATCTGTAAAGAACAAACTGATAATTTTATGGAAAAAATCATTATGATTAAAATACTTAACAAACAATTAATTCATTCATGCATTTGTGTTGAAATGATATTTAAAAAAAATTCTATAGTATAGCAAAAATATATTTTGTCATAACAAGGGAAATATTAAGCTTTTATCAAGACTTATTTTGCCACAATATTAGCAGGGTGTCTGATCTGCATGTACTGTGTAATAAATTATACATTTATTTTATCACTTCTCTGTAAACATTTCGTAGGCTATGCTATTTTGTATAAGATATTTCCTTTACAGAATTTGGTATCTTTCACCGCTACGCAGGCTATTTATTTTTTCAACTCCAAACCGGCGCACTATACATGGATTTTGAAGTCTTGGGATAACAATATAGACAAACAGTACTTACCCACCCTTGCTTTTGGAGTATTGCAGAATCTTCTAAATCAGTCTATACTGGAATTCTTTAAGAAGATTGTTTTGATGGAAGAGTAACTGATATTCTTGGGGCCTTATTTAATTGCAAGCCCGGGCTTGAAATTTGCAACAGTTACAGAGCAATTAAATTGAACAAGCCCACAACTACCGAAAGCCTAAACCGCAACCATGCAATCGTAAGTAGCATTTCAGAGCGTGATCATGATCAATTAAGCAAGGCCGTATTTACCGATTTAGATAGCCAATAGTAAATAAGACCGTCATCATGACATCATTAAAACATGGAGATAAAACGTCAATCAATTAGCGTTTAGGGTCCGATATGCGATCACACTCGCAATCCGGCAATGTACAAAATAATAAAAACGAATGAAGGAAATAATTGTGGGTGGCCTGATATGTATTTTTTATTTTTTTTTTATTTTTTTATTATTTTGTACATATAAAAGAGTAATACAGCTAATAATATATATATAATTACACCATACAAGAGAGAATAATAAACAGTACAAAGGTATGACAACACACAATCTTATTATCCCAACATCTTTGATATCTCTCAAGTTTTAAGTATATTTTAAGATCAACAAGCACAGAGGAAAAAATAAAAAAGAACAGAGAAGAAAGAGAAAAAGAGAGGAAAAAAAAAAAAAAAAAATTAGTCATAGAAACACTATCAAGGAGAGTTCCATCGCCATAGATTTTCTAACTCAATGTCAGGTATTGGTCCCAGAGCTGCCATTTTATTAGACGAGTGGCCTTGGGGATATTATCTCGGACGTTATCCGGCGTTTCTGATCTCATCATTTCTCTATTCTTTGAGATGGTGTTCTCTAGTTCTTTCCAAGAAGGTACTTGAGGTTGTTTCCAATGTTTCACCAATAGCCATTTGGCAACTAGGCATATGTGTGATATTAGATATCTTTCCCCTAATGGGAACATTTCCATTTGTGAGTGTAGAATAAATATTAACGGATTGCAAGAAATGTGTTTCCCAGTAAGAGCCGAAAGTTCTTTGCTTACTCTCATCCAGAATATTTTAATTTTTTTACAGTCCCACCACATATGGATGGTTGTGCCTGGTAGTCGCATTGTTTCCAGCATAGACCATCTAAGTTACTATATATTTTTTTTAGTTTATTAGGTACATAGTACCATCTATGGATTATTTTTACCATCATTTCCTTATATGAGGAGTTAATTGATGAATTCTTAATGGTACTGAAAATTTTAGTCCAGTCTTCCTCTAATATTATAATTTTCAAGTCAACTTCCCAGGCTAATATACCCAAACTCTTTTCAAAGGGAGTGTTTTCATCAATTATATTACTAAATTTGGAAATAATATGTGACGGTTCACCTTTGATTAAATATTCTTCCATTTTCCAAATTTTGTTCATGTTATTGATTTTATATCCTAAAAGAGTAAGATATCTTTGTAAACTTTCATACTCTAACCACGTTATTTTATCTAGATTAAATTTCTCTTTAAGTCTTTTCAGTTCCATTAAATTTCCTTTTTCGTATAGATCTCCCACGTTTCTAATGTTATGTAGTTTTAGTAAAGATAAAAATAATCCATTATATGGATATGTATTAACTCCTTGATTCCTGAGATTGATATTGTGTGAAAATATTTGCAGGCTTGAGGTATTGAATAGTGATTTGCGATTGTATCATTTACGGGCTTGAAGGATCAAAGGCTTAGCTGGGTCAGAGTTACGAATTTGACAACCGCATGGATTTTCAGCCTGTAACCCGCAGATCATTTGCGGCTAGCTAAAAGCGGCCAATTGAATAGAAATGTAGTTTAGGGACTACATTATGGGCTCCACTACCCAATAATTGCTCAATTGAATAAGGCCCTTGGTCTGGTTCTTCATTTTGTGCTGCTGTGCTTCAAAAACTGAAGAATGCAGCCAAAAACTATAGTAGAAAAAAATATATTCTACTGCCCAATACGTAAATTTTTACACACTTAAAACTGCTCTTAATATTACCATAGATTCTATTAGCTAATTGCAATCCGATTACGAGTTACCCGCCCACAATCACTACGGCTAGCAAAAGACACAATTTAAGCTTAGAACTCAATTGATTTTAGAACAGCTTGAACGCTACGAGCTCTAAATAATTAAAGTTACACAAAATCGATATTCTATTAGACTGTATCGCAAGATCGCAAATAAAGTCAAACCTGCAAATGAAAAAAGTATCAAGTTTCTGTCAAAAATATTACAAGTACTAAACAGGACTCACAAGGGCTTTTTTCTAACACTTATTAAAGCTGTAACAGCAATTAAACACACAATACTGTACTTTAAAAACATGGAAAGGTATAGAATACATTAGATTTAATTTTACATCTGTCTCCAACTAACAAATATGCAATTAAAAATATTATTTTTAAATGTTATTTCTGAATAATATCGACCCCGGGACTCAAGAGGTTAATATATATCATAAAACTCACATACACTAGAACAGATGATCTAATGCATTTTATAGAATACTAGATTGCTTGATTGCGAGCCCGATTGGCAAATATTACTTATTGCCACTAATTAATTAAAAAAATATTATAGATAAAAAATATTATAGATAAAAAATGTATAAGATAAACATAAATAAATACCTTTTAAGTCTTAAAAAAATCTCAAGTTATAAATAAATAATTCTTAATCCACGGTTGTTATAAAACATAGATTTTCAGATACAAAACTACTATAATGGCAGTGCTGCTATGCAAATTATATTTGCTAATTACTCTTAGATTAGGAGAGGGTCTCTAGCAAATATAATTTGCCAAGGACCCAAAAGATATATTTCTTTATGTTTATCTTATCCACTTTTTATCTATAATCATTTTTGCATTTACCCTTAATAGGAGTGAAAAGCTAAATTGGCTTTGTCTTGTTTCCACTATTTTAGTTCTTATCTTTTTCTGTGATTGTTGAGATTATAGATTTGTATTGTTTGGTCTGTTTAATATGTAGATACCCGAGCGGTGTTGCTGTCTAAATGGATTTATTTGTGAGTATATTTTATATTTTTTAATAAACCATTGGTTTTAAATACTATACTATGCTCTGCTCTATGTGCTCTCCTTTTTTTCTAGTATATTTCTTTGTAATATCATTTTAGAAATGGGCTGGATTCATGCCATCTGAAAAAGCCTTCTTTCCAGGATTTTAGATCGTGGAGTAAGTAATGACTGTTCATCACACAATTCATCATGCCTTTCTGGGAATGAAACAGAAACTGTGAATTTCCACTTAAAGGGATGAAGTAATTTGAAACAGTTAAACATATTAATTAATGGCCATCTGCATTCTCTTAATAGAGGAAGAATTTAGAGGGTTTGGTATTAGAAAATAGATGAATTTTGACAAGGTAAGCAAAATAGTTTTCCCTACGCTTATAGCAGGTTTGTAGTAACAGCTGCATTTAAGCCATAGTATTATGCTGTATACATGCATTTCTAACAGCTAATAGTATAAAAGAACTAACATATTTGCAGATTTTAAATACTTCTTTTGATGGCAACTGAAAATCAAAATGTTTCCGAATATGACAGCAGGGATACCATACTGGGCCGAGCCCGGGTACAAATGGTATTCAGAAGGCCTATAATCTTCTATATACCTATTATACCTATATTAGCTAACACTGATTTCATGAACATTCTCTTCAATTTGTAAACTTTCATCCTATGCCCTTTTGAAAGAAAAAATACAAAATAATCTTGAAATATAGTATGCTTGTTTGGTAAAAAATGTATTGGCTGTTCGTACAATATATTATTACTAGCGACTTGCCCGTCAAAAAATGACGGCAATAAAATTGTAAGGCTGGGAATGCTGTTTGCCACACAATGTAAGGCTTTTAGTCCTCTGAGTACCTTCGGCGCTCACTGCAAGCTTTGCGCTGAGAGCCTTTGGCACTCATCGACTGGATCGCAATGAGCGCCTTTGGTGCTCATTGCAAGCCTCTCCCCTTGTGTACTTTTGCTCCTCTGAACACCCTGGGCACTCATTGTGAGCTCCGCACTGAGCGCCTTTGGCAAAGCGAGTCTCTCCTCTGCTCTGTTTGGTTTCACTTTTTTGTAATTTTTTACAAAGTTCTACGGGTCTCGCACTGTGAATTGTGTATTTGAGTTTTCTGTTGTTCTGTAGTCCCGCGGGTCGTAGGTATGATGCTTAATGCGTGCGGTGTCATAGGGATGAGAGACTATGGCGCTCATCTCCTCCAGCGCAATGAGCACTTTCAGCGCTACCTGCCTAAGTCGTACGGGGTCGTAGGGATGAGCGCCATTGGCGCTCATCTCCACCAGCGCAAGGAGCGCCATTGGCACTCCTTGCCTGGCCGCAACCACAGTTGCAGTGTTGCCACAGTTGCAGCGGGCCACAGTTGCTTTGCGAGCCCGCAGTTTTAACGTTGCATCACCAACGTTTTTTTGGCAAGCCCTCGCTTCTGAGAACTATATTTGTGATTTGCAACTTGGTTCTCTCAATACCACTTTTAAGTGGAACTTAGGTAAAGAGAAAAAAAAGAGGAACCTGTTTTTTTTTGTTTTTTTTAAATGATACAAAAATTGTATTATTTCAGTTTATAACACAACAAAGCCAAGTTAGTCACCACAAGGATATTTTGGACGAAGCCCATTAAGTGATATACTATGCCTTGAAAAAGGGCTAAAACGTACCTAGCTTGCCTGCCTGCACGCCAGCTTGGTTCCAATTAGACATGACTGCTAACAGTTTGTTTTGTGTAATGTGTTTTTTGTGCTAGTTTAGCGCAACTGTTGAATAAAAAATAAAACACATGGAGCAGCTAAAATAACAGCTAAAATACGTGAAAAGTATTTGCAGGCTAACTATGTAAACCTACGTGTACATGTTTTATACTTTCTGAAGACAGAGGTGCTTGCAGTATTCCTAAAGTGTTATTCTAGGGCTATAAGGTGAAGACATGGGTCTAGACAGACTTGTTAAATGTTAACCCTCGCCAAAGGCCATTTTCAGTTTAGCCAGTGTTAAGTATTTGTGGATAAATCAGAGAGAGGCATAATAATTTTGATTTACCAACCTGTGCTGGCACTGTGGTATTCTGAAAATATGGCTCCAGATATATATATTAGCCCACCTACTTTACCTAAACATGATGTCCATTGTGGATACATTCATCCAAGTCAACATGTCTTGGTCCTAAATAATTCTAAAAAAATAAAATACATGTTGATGAATTTATACCAATACCTCGACTTATAGAAAACTATTGTTTCTTACTTCAATATAAATTTCCGTTGATACTGAAAAAGCAAACTTCAGTGCACTTCAAATACTCCCCTGCTGTTTAACCGAGGCAGAATAAGTGAAATTAGTTTATTTCACCCAATGACGTACTCATCAATTTCAATGCTTAAATACAGGTATATTTATAATTCAGTTAAAATATATCTACCCAAAAATAACTCACAGAGGAGAACACAACAATTCACAACTTTTCTAACTAGAAAAGAAGGTGACTGAGCAACTACAGTGAACCTAGTTTTGAATTAAGCAGATGTCAAATATTTATGGACAGGACAATTGAAATGGATGCCATCTATGATAAGACCAATTGGGTCCCTTGCTGAGATATATAAAGTGGTAGTTTCATGGCAGCTAAAAATGAATACTGTCCTTGAAATTAAAATGTAAAATATGTTCCTTTAGGCAAAATCACATTTGTGGCAACAGCAGCTATTATAATATTATACAAATGTGACAAACAAAATTGGCCTAGTAAACACAGCTATGTTGTAGAAAAGGCTTTTCATAAATAATATATGACAAAAGCACAACTGTCATAGTTTACAAAACTAATGTTCAAAAAATATTAATATCAATAAAATCCAACAGAGACAGGCACCATATGTGAAGGACGGTTTCTCAACAAGGCGTCTACAAAGAAACATAAGATATATGTTGTATTTATGAGGTAGCACATGTTATTAGATTTAGGTAATAATGCAGTTTGAGATAACAGTGGTGTTGATAAATGTATCAGCACATTTCCTGAATGAAAGGCTTTCATTTGTCAATATAATTCTAATAAAATAGAAAGTATCAGAAAATTCATACTTGACATAAAAATGAAGAAAAGTAATAAAAGATTTAGATGAGAATTCAAAATGTAACTATTCTGAAATAGTTGCTGGCTAAATATATTTCTAATTGCTATAGTAGACCAATATTTTGTATTGCAAGCACTTAGTAAGAATTATTTGAAACATTTTATTTTTCCAGTTTCCTCCACCTTGTCCTCTTGTCTTTTCCCAACAGTGACAAGAGACATTTTTATGTACATGGTGACAACTGTGATTCTTACTATACAGGTTTCCTACAAGAGGACAGGCCTTAGATTTGTAAATATGTTAGTCATTAGATCATCGATTCTCAACCTGTGGGTCACGACCTCTTCGGGGGTCAAATGACAATTTGCCAGGGGTCGCCTAAAACCATCAGAAATTGGGTTTTTTACTTTTCTAATCTGTAAAACTTGTAATTGTACAATTATTTTCCACTGGTAGTTAGTACTTTCTTACTGTAATTGTCATTCGATAGATGTTGGCAGATAATTTAATCATAATGATTACAAACGTTTCCATTCTCGTAACTTTACTATTTTTAACTTTCCCAATATAGATTACATATTGTTTTTGTGATTAATTACTACGTTTTGATTATGTTAAATTTGTAAGAATGAAAATACATCCTGCATATCAGATATTTATATTTCCATTCTTAACACTAGCAAAATTACAGCGATGAAGGAGCAACAAAAATAATTTTACTTTTAGGGGTCGCCACAACATAGGAAATGTTATCAAAGGGTTGCGGCACTAGAAAGGTTGAGAACTGCTGCATTAGATGGTCAGGTTGTCTAAAACTGATATTTCAAAGGCAAATAGTGAAAAACGTAAACTTTCAGTAAGTACCACAAAAAATAACACAATAGCATAGTTACAAGCTATCCAATTATGCTTGTGTGTTTCGAAAAATATAATTTATCAGATCGTTTTAGTAATTGTACATTATTTCAATGTGCAGCTTCTAGGTTTTTTAACCCTCTTGTGGGAAAATGGATATTTAGTAAAATACAAAGTCCATCTATACTAATCCCATAGCACAGTACATTGTATGTATGTGTGTTTGCGTTGCTCAATCTTATCCAACTCTCTGTGACTTCATGGACAGCACACAACATGCTGATCCACTTGGTATTCATGGCAGAGATTCTGGAGTGGGTGGCCAGTTCTTTCTCCAGTGGGCCACTGCATACAGTTCCTGGTATTCCTAGGTAGTCTCCCATCCAAGTAGTGGGCAGGCTCAACCCTGATGGCTTCAAGGTGGGGTGAACTCTTGGTTCCCTGACCAATATCGAATCCAGGTCACAACGGTGAAAGCCACTAGACCACCAGGGAACCCCACACAGTACAATGTTTGAAATGTATGAAATTCCCTATAAGTTAATTTCATTTAGTTTAGTTTTACAAAAAAAAATATTATTGCATAGATATGGCCACACAAGGTCTCCACATTTCCATACCCAGTTTCTTACTATATAAGGAAGGACAACAATATCTAAAACATAGAAGCCAGGAAGGTGATGTAGAAGCCAAACAAACAGTTTTCTATGAGCCTGAAATCTAGTCCTTCTTATACATCACACAGATGCAGTATAGTTAAAAAAATATAAGGAGCCAGCTGTAAAAGGTTTTAACAGCCCTCCTTGGATATACTGTATATATTTATATATAGCTTCTTAGTTAAATACTGATAAATGTCTGATAGAAGGACTGAACTTTCAGTCAACACAAATAACTTATATTGCCTTTCATGAAATATCTGTAGTCTGCTTTATATAAATCTATGTACCCCGGCAAATTTATTTTTTATGTATATATGCCCAACACCTGAATTATATGAGTTAAACTGATATTGGATACCAAGAGGATTACTACTTTCAGAATGCTTCTATGCATAGAAATAATGGTACAAAATCTCATTTGACACATGTAAGCATTTTTTAAGCAAATTGCTCATTTTTTATATAACTGGTGCCTCTTTCTAAATTAATGAATAGCTCCCGTAGCCGTATTCCTGAAAGCATATTATTACATCAGTAAATCCAAATGTGAGACGTGTGAATGCAGTTTTATGATCAATTATAGATATGGTGCGAAACAGTCAGCCCCTAAAATAGCATTCTAGAAGATATAGGAGTCCGTTCCTTTTCATTTTAGAACATAACAAATACAAGCAAAATATTGGACTACTCACACAAATGCACTAAAGCTTGGCGTATATTCTGAACTGAAATTACTGATTGTCAGCATAGGTAATATATTTGTATATTGTGCATTTAGTCAATCGTTTTAATAATAAACATTAAATAATTTGTTGCGGAAAACTGTAATTACCCAAGAGCGATTATAAGGGTGGTTGACTTTGAAGGTTTTGCAGTGAGTATATGTTAAAGTACAAGTGATTGACAGTAATGAGGAAATGTTGTTTAGAATTTTTCATTTACTGCCAAAGCAGAAAATGTAAATGGATTTTCAGCCAACTTATATGTAAATAACTATTAACTTATTTAATCTCCAAACCACCTATTTCCTACGTATAAGTAATTGCATGTGGTATTTGTTAATTTAATCTTTCTGGAGAGACGTTGCACTTCTGTTGCAGGAAAGCATGGTTATCGCAAAGGCATTCTTTCTGCCACTGAGATGACACTAACTGCATGCAGTGAGACATGGATTAATTACTGTGTGTACTATAGCAGCCTTGCTTCCCTCTGAGGGCAATGCACCTCAAGCAGTTATCATCACGGTATGGCATATTTTATTAAATTAATTGTTGGAACAGTATTATCTCATCTAAAGAGCTAAGGACATCACATTGTGTAACTGATTAAGGTTCACAGCCCACAATCATTTATTTTTTATATATTTCACGCCCAGCCAACACTACTATCAGATGTTAGTTAACTGTCCCCCAATTTCAGCCTTTTGCGTCACTATATATATTACATCACCAGTATGGGTTGTCGGATTTAGTGGTTCCAATACCAAGTTCAGTAGGACCTCCTAAACAGACTGGAGCATAGTGGTGATGCATGTGTTTAAGTCACTTATATTCAAATGATTTGAACCACAGAAAGATAGAATCCATGACCTGCGGCCTGTCTCAAGATTAAATGAGCAAAAGACAAAAATATATGTAAATAAGGAAACGTGGCAAATGATGGGCTGGAAAGAGGAAGATGTAACTGACGGAATTATACTTATAATCCTGTTAATACAGGTTACACTGATAATAACAGAGTTGAAAAATTTGAATAAAAAATCACATAGTATACATATTGTTAAAAACAAAAAAATATATAGTGGGACATAGGTGTTCAATATCTCCAAAAACAGGGGATTCTCTCAGTCAATTTAACAACTATATATTTTGCTAAACAAAAATTTCCATAGTTACAGCAAAAATAAGATTAGCAAATCATTAGAGGATAAATGTATGGGAGGGTCATAACATGTAGCAAAAAATACCTGCGATCCAGTTTCCCTCTCTCCACACTCCTTCTCCTAAACTTAAGCATCCCAAAGAGGATTTTAGTTTCCTAAGGCACAGTTAGATGTATACACCTCTACTTAATTTCCTTAAGCTGCCTTGGCTTCTTTTTCTAGGTACCTATTAAACTAAGGGCCACATTCAATTTGAGCCTCGTAACTCGATTGCAGACAGCCAAATGTCTGCGAGTGAGTTGCGGGCTCCCATTGGTCTCCGTTTGCGAGGTTATTCAATTCCTCGGGCCCGAAGCCACAACCGTAAACCATGCACTGGTTCGGAGCAGTTGAAGGAGAGGAACATGATCAATTAAGCAAGTCTGTGACCTCCCATTTGAGATTGGCCAATCGGAAACAGACTGGAGCATAGTGGTGATGCATGTGTTTAAGTCACTTATATTCAAATGATTTGAACCACAGAAAGATAGAATCCATGACCCGCGGCCTGTCTCAAGATTAAGTGAGTAAAAGACAAAAATATATGTAAATAAGGAAACGTGGCAAATGATGGGCTGGAAAGAGGAAGATGTAACTGACTAACAAAAATGCAAACAATAGGTTATTATATATCTTTAGCAGTAAGCACTAAGACTGGGGCACAGAATTATCGTAAGTCAGCTTAGTGGCACACTGCCCAGTGATCCTCAGACGCTCAAATGAACACAGTGAATGGGATGATAAGAGATAGGAGCAGCCACACTTCTGACCCCGGCATGTTTTGAAGGTTTATAAAACTGTACTTGGATCATATAATTTAACAGTTCCCTCTAAACCTTAATTCACCTGTACAAGGTAAAACATGTGCAGCAACGACCAACTGCTATCAGTCAGCAAGCTTTTTTTTCAAATTTTTACTTTGAATTATATCACTAGTTAAATGACAAGACTTCCTTTAATTGTTTCGGGGAGATATATTTCAAAAGACCTCATAATTACCTGATGAAGGATGATTAAGTTACTGCATGATAAACAATATGTGTTGTTTTATACACAATTTGCGAATTTTGCTAATAATGTTGTATGTGGTTCCTTAGAGGTCCACTTTCAAGAAAAAAAGGCACTTATTTGTGAATTATGTAACAAACTAACAACATTAGCAGCTGTGTACTGCATGGACACAAAAAGTGTATTTTTTGAAAACTCTGTTTATGAGTAAGGAACCCATTTTGTTTGTCACATCACTTCCCATCACATATGGTGGGTGTCATTTATATATATATATATATATATCCGTCTAGGCAATGCTGAGGGATTAAGGGGCATGGAGAAATCAGAGGGCTTTGTTAGATAATTGGATACAACTAAAATTGACACCACACCCCATCCCACTCACTGGCCCAAAAGCATGATGTTTGCATCAACAAATGCAAGCACAGCCCTTCAGAAATGTAAACACCCCTCACACCCATTCACACCCATAACTTCCACCTTTGTTACCATGGGTGCCTACACATTAAAGTTTTTTGTTTTTTTTTGTCTGATTAGGAGCATTAATAAGTCAGGGGAAAAGCCATTAACCCTGCAAGAAACAAAGAATGTTTCCTGGAAAGTCCATCAATAAGACTAGTTTCCAGAGCTTGTTGTATTTATTTAAAGATTTAATCCTAACTTTAAAGAAAAGTATTTTCTGTTTTTGTGCAACTTAGGGGTATTAATGTATAAGCAAAGTTTCTATGTACAAAATGGACAACTTGTCTTTATAAAAAGAATCTCTAAAACAGGAACAATAAATGAACATAGTATATTTGTATCCATCAGTATTATACAGCACTTACCGTATACAATAATGTGGCTCATCAATTTCACTTCATAACCTCACTAAGATTTGTGATTTGTGTATGGCACATACGGCTTGTTAAGGCAGGAATCATTTGGATGGTACATGGCCAAAAAGCTAAATGGCACAGGTTCATTAAGGTGACTTTGTGGAAGTTGATCTTAGGTGAGTTACAGTTTGCCTGCTTCAAAACTGAAAAAAATTTCAGTGTAAACTTAAGCAGAAAAATAACTTTATTTGGATACCTATGATCCTAGACAACGGCGAAAATGTATAAAGAGTGCTTACAGCTTTGCGTAATACCCAAGTCACAGTACTAAAATATATTTGAACATAGAGATAATCAGCTCTGTATAAATCAATGTAGGCCCTTTCATCCATAAACTGATATAATACTGTTATTCTAGATCTTAGCTAATCAACTCTCATATATCAGGTTATACTGATAATCCTGTTAATACAGGATACACTGATAATCACAGAGTTGAAAAATGTGAATAAAAAAGCACATAGTATACATATTGTTAAAAACTTTAAAAAAAACTAAAAAATATATAGTGGGACATAGGTGTTCAATATCTCCAAAAACAGGGGTTTCTCTCAGTCAATTTAACAACTATATATTTTGCTAAACAAAAATTTCCATAGTTACAGCAAAAATAAGATGAGCAAATCATTAGAGGAAAAAAGTATGGGAGGGTAATAACATGTAGCAAAAAACCTGAATCGAGCCCACAAACAGACGCCAATTGAATAGCAATATAACTTTGCTCTGTTCTCCAAATACTCCAACCAAACCATTAAACCAACCCTCTGCTCTACTCTGTTATCATCGCAATCATATATCTGCATGAGATTTCTTGGGTTGAATCCCTGTGGAATTCTTTTCCTGCATTTTTAAAGCTTTAAATCCTTCCCAAGACTCACTTCATCTACTGGATCCTGTCCGTTGACAAGACCAATCATTATGTTTTTCTTTCACACCCTTGTCTTTCTCGGTCGCTTATCTCCTCTAGATTGAAAGCTATCCATATCATGGACCTCAACTGTAATTATGTTGGTGTGATTATGTCATGTATTTACACCCCTTAGCATTTACAAAGGGGACACTGTCAAGAAGGAAATATGGAGCTACATCATTACAGGTGGATTTTTTGCTATGTTTAATACAATTAACTTTCTTGGTATTTCTTGTTTGTATTTTGTTTCTTCTGGGGAAAAATATATCTTGATTTCCTGTGAGATGTGGAGTTCACTGGACCATAATCAACATGGTTCTCAGAGACTTTATTGACTTTTTCCTATTCACATTTCCGTGAAAAACATCTTTACATAGGGCAATAAATAAGCACAACAAATGTTTAAGTTACCGTGACTTCTTAGATAAGCCAGTAGCAGGTTAATGTTGCTTTGACTGCCCAACTCTAAGGGGGGTTCAAACAATCATCTTCTATGGTCTGATGATATTAGATGCTCAAGTTGTGACATTATTAATACAGAAATTCTCAGTAATACTTCACAGTAAGCTCTTCTACTTAATTTCAGGATAATCGACCCCTGTTATGGGTGACACATTGCTTTACGAGAATTCTTCAAAATCTAATTTTACCTTCTCTAATGTGCTGTGCATACTGGCATTTGATGTTGAAAAATTGTATCCAACTTTTGTTTTGAGAATGTTTTTAACATTATTACTAACTAGCGACTTGCCCGTCAAAAAATGACGGCAATGAAATTGTAAGTGAGCTAATGCTGTTTGGTGTATAATAATGAAATATATAATACATTAATATATTAATCGACTTTACGTATTTTAAAGCATTGTGTTATATATATATATATATATATATATATATATATACACTCTGCACATTACACACACACCTCACACACACACACACACAATACATCATATATATATATATATATATATATATATATATATATATACACACTGCACATTACACACAATACATCATTATATATATATAT